>CABHPR010136754.1:1650-13499 GCA_902168415.1 Peromyscus melanophrys
ACACACACACACACACACACACACACACACACACACACACACACACAATTAGTTTCTATCTGAGACATCTAAATTGGCAAAACACCATTCACAAAGCTAGGAGGACCTGCTTTGAGGAAGGATGCTGAAATGTGGTCTTAGACACTACACAAAGCTCATCCATAGGAAGATGACTGGGGGGGGGGGTTGGCGACAGCACTGGAGTCCATGAGACACATTTGGGCTCAAGTGTGGGAGTCATAGCATATTAACACATGACAGTAGCTGTGAGAATAGCCATGAGATAAACTGTACTTGCTTCTCTTTCCAGTCACACAGTGAAAACCTAACCCCTAGAACCTGAAAATATGACTTTCTTCTGAGACAGTAAGAGGCAGCCAAATTACAGTGAGGACATAGGACTGGGCCTCATTCCATATAACTGATGACTTTATTAAAAAAGAGATAGCACACACCATACTTGGAGGGAGGAGCCCATGTGAAGAAAGAAGAGATATGGCTGATACTTCCACAAGTCAAAGGATACCCAAATGTCCAAGAAACCACCTGAGGCTAAGCAAGCAGCTTTGAGTGGACACCACTCCCATGGTCTCTGTAGAGAATAACCCTGTAAATAGCTTGACTTCCCGCCTTCAGAACAGTGAGACAGTAGATCTTGGCGGGTTAATGCATTGAGTTTGTAGTACTTTGTTATGGCAATCCAAGAACATTAACAAATAGGTAGATGAGGCCATTTCAAGGGAAAATGTTATGTGAGGGATGCAGATGAGTAGGCTAAGGCCCCCTAGATGCCACAAGGTAAAATGGCAGCTGTGTAGATTAGTTTTATCTGAGTGTGACACAAACTAGAGTCATTTGGGAAGAGGGACTCTCAACTGAGAAAATGCCTCCATGAGATTAGCCTTTGGGCAAGTCTGTGAAGCATTTTTTTTTTAAATTAATGATTGATGTGTGAGGACCCAGCCCACTGTGGGCAGTGCTACTTCTGGGAAGGTGGTCATGAGTTGTATAAGAAAGAAGGCTGAGCATTCCATAGAGCAGACCATCAAGCAGCATTCCTCAGTGGCCTCTGCTTCAGTTCCTGTCTCCAGGTTCATGTCTTGAGTTCCTGCCTTGACTTCCTTCATGATGGATTAAAGCTGTAAGGTGAAACACCCTTCACCCTGTCCCCCCCACCAGTTTCTCTTGCCTATGATATTTATCCCATCAATAGAAATCCTAAGACTTCAGCAAACCTAAGATAAAGTACCCAGAAGGGTCAGGAGAGGGGAAGCATATTGTGTGAGAGGAGAGAAGGCAGTAGAAGAGAGTAGGAGAAGGTGGCTTTCTTAGAAGAAAGGTAATCCTCATTCACAGTGCAAGGGACTTTTGACAATCAGCATGGTTGTGTGATTTAACAGGAGACAGTGTAGACTGTTTTTAATTTCTTTGACATTTTCCTACCTAGAATGCAGGGGAGCCGAGTAGGGGTTTTGCCATCTTTCGGCTCCCATGGCTGTTGTAAAGTGTTCATCAAAATCCCCACCACAAAGATCACTTCTTGGCTGAAGATGAGGGGAAACGATATTACAGGATTTGTTCTGTTCCTCTGGTAAGCGAACAGGGGTAAATTATCTCCTGGGAGCGGTGTAAGTCAGCCATGTGAGGCAAATTACAGCAGCTATGCAAGTGTTAGGATGCTTAACGTGCTGTTACTGACAATTGAGTGTAATATAAAGGTTTCCTTTTACAGTGTCATTATGCATGCTGTCCTCTTGAAATGTTACATTTCTCTGCTGGAGTGGAAGATAATTCTTCTGATGCTCACACTGTCTAGGAGACAACTTAAATTTGCAACCGTGATCCCGGAACAAAATGAGAGGTACCGTTCATATTATCTTCGCAGCATCCCTTGAAGCCAGCTCCTTTTCCTGTCCTTATCCCTCCACTTCCACTTATTCCCTCCATCAGGCGCTTGCTGCCTTTGTTTTGGATAACCAACTACCCACCATCCCAGGCACCAATGACTGTGGAGAGAAACCATCACGTATGATGTTAGCCCTCCTTGGAGAACAAGTGGGTCAACCCTGTCCCACACATCTATAGTCAACAGGCTAATTTTCCTTGCTATGGTTTGGCAGCACTGCTCAGTTGCCCATGAGCATTTACTGAGGGCTTTTGTGGTGGTTTGAGTGAGAACTGTACCCCATAGCTTCATGCATTTACACTTGGTCTCCAGTGGGTGGTGCTGTTTGGGGAAGGTTATGAAACCTTTAAGAGGTGTAGCCTTGCTGGAGGAAGTATGTCATTGGGGGTGGGCTTTGAGGGTTTGTAGCTTCATCATACTTCCTGTTCTCTCTCTGTCTCTGCTTCCTTTTTTTTTTAATTTTAGAAACAATTTTATAAGCTTTATTATAAAAGCCTTGCAAATAAATTAAAACATCCCACACCAAAAATGAACCAGACCCCAAATCTATACAACTCTCTGTTTCTTGCATATAGTTGAAATTATGATCAGCCTGCATCTTAGTTATTTTTCTATTGTTGTGATAGAGACACCATGACCAGGTTAATTTATAGAAGGATGAGTTTACTTGGGCCTTGTTTACAGTTTCAGAAAGTTAGAGTTCACGATCACTGTGGTGGGGAACATGACAGGCAGGCACTGGGAATGGCATGGACTTTTGAAACCTCAAAGCCCATCTCTCCCAACAAGGCCACCCCTCCTAATCCTTCCCAAATAGTTTCATCAATTGGGGACCACATATTCAAATATATGAGCCTATGGGCCATAAAATAGCCAGCCAGCTTCCTGCTTCTTTAGGCATGCCATACTTACTCCACTGTTATGGATTCTAGCCCTCTGGAACCCAAAATAGGCTCCTTCTTTAAGTTGCCTTTGGCCATGATATTTTATCACAGAAACAGAAAAGTAAGCAATACAACTCTCCTGTGCACCTAGGATTGAACCAAGCTCTGGCCTCCAAAGACAGCAAAGACCAAGTTTGTGCCTCAGTTCACACTCTCTTGAGGTAAAGAAGCTGGAAAAAATAGTGAATTGTAACCCAACATGCAACATGCTAATGTAGTGACAATCCTGGTTTTAGTGGAAATAGACTCTGCAGGTCCCTGGTCCTGGAGAGTAGAAGAAACTGTAGGACCCTAGAAATGAGGAAGTCATCAAAGACTGTGGGAAAACGAGCTGTCAGTTTTTTATGTCTGTGGCACCAGCTCTGCCATTCAGATGGAACAACAGAGAGCCACATACTTCCATGGTGTGTGACAGCAACCCACCAGGAGGTGGAGTTTGGGCTATCAGATCAAATTGGGTGTTTCCGCTTTAAATTCCTCATGAACCATTTCTTGTCCAGAAAGCCTTATCCTGCAGAACCCACCCTCTCAGTTCCTCTCAGTTCAGTGTTCACTTTGTTTCAGATGTTTGGTTTATTAGTATAGGAACCAGAGTCTGCAAGACTGTCTCCAGCATCAGCACCTAGGACGGCAAACCCAGGGTGGGTTTCTCTTCTTAAAGGGGAGGAATAGATAGTGATCTACTTACGAGCTCACCCATTCATCCAATGGATAGCTACAGAGTTCCCACTGTGTACCAGGCACCATAATAGGTGCCACCAAGGCCAAACTGGTAAATGGACATGGTCTCAGTTATGGTTTATAGTAAGTGAATGGACATGTGGATACAACACGGGTAAGCAAATGCACCAACAAGAAAATCTACATTCTGTGTATTATAAGGAAAGCAAGAGGAGAGAGTGAAAGAGAAGAGCAGGGTCTAGATAGGGGACCCAAGAAAAATCTCTCTGAAGATGGAACAAACAAAGTGGGTCTTCGAGGGTAAGGAGGTGACAGATGGACACTGAGTGACTAGGAAGATGGCACAGCATGAACAACTTTATAGGTAATAAGAATTAAATGCATGTCAGTGTAAAGGAAGCATCATAGACAATAGAAAAGCCAATGACCAGTTACAGAAACCATCAATTTTGATGGAAGAAATTTGGACTGCTCATACACAGTTGTCCTCATTAGCATAAAAGAGACCAGAAACAAATCATGTGCAACTGTGGGGTAGAACTTTCTAGAAGGACGAACATCCTAGAGAATGCTGTTCTGAAGAGCTGGGAGAAACTGAGCCTTTAAACAAAAGGGAAGAGTAGGCACACCAGAAGCAGACTCATGGAGGTCAGGAGAGTCTAGGAGAAGAGTTTCAGGAGAGACAAAGCCCACCACATCACACAACAGTTCTCCTGACTTTCTGAAGATGATGTTCTTATCAACCCAGAGACAGCCGAGACTGTAGTCAAAACCCCAGACCTGCTCTGCTGTAGCTTAGCAGCCTGCTCCTTGTGTATTGGTTATTGCCCTGGTGGTCACATGCCTGACCAGGAACAGTGGCTTGCACCAGAGTGTCTCCTAAGGCATATGCCTGGCCCAGCAAAGACCAACATACAAAATTCAAAGTACACTGTCTACTGAATGTGCATTGCTTTTGTACCTTTTAAAGTGGAAAGACCACAAATCAAACTCTCATTAAGTTGGGATTCTCTGCACTTTTAGAAGGTCCAGGAGATGGAGGATGAAAGAAATAGCTGTCAGCTATGGCCACCAGAGTGTCACAGATGGCCTGGGAAAGTTCTAACAGAGTGGAGGAGAGAGGAAGGAATAGGAACGAGGCAGGGGCTCGGGAAGTTGGAAAGCAGATGAGGTTGAAGTCCAGTGAAATGTTAGTCAAGATTTGTGGGAGTTTCAGTCATGGTGATGCTCCCACAAAAGGACAACAGAGGACAGGTGACTGCCATTTTCAGGCATTGGTCAGCAGGTGGCACAAGAGTGCACTCTCCCAGGAAGACCTCAGAAGGTCAGCCCACTCCCTCTACCCATTGCTTGGGGGCCATTTTGTCACTGTGGTAAAAAAAAAAAAAAAAAAAAAAAAAAAAAGCTAGACCAAGGTACCACTGCACAAAGGAAATAGAAACCCAAGTCCCGGGCAGCTGAAAGAGCTAGAATTCACGAGCCCACTGGAGAGAGAAGAGCTAGGTCTTCCTAGCTTGTTATGAGCAGGTTTTCTTCCATCCATGCTTTCCATTCTAACACTTCCCCTTCCAGGCCTTGGGACTCTTTCTGGAAGCTCATCTTTCGGGTCCAAGACTCAGTTCAAGTTGAACATTTCTTGGCTCTCTTTGCGTCTACTGTAATTACTCATTTCTACTATTTTGCACTGTGATTCTGGTCTACTTCGTCCCAACATCTCTCCCCCTAGTCTAGTTTCTTAACACAGCTTTGTCTTGACTTGTAGTCTTGGTATTTATTAGCTTTCCATGGACATTTGCTGAAGCTCCTTTGACAGGGCAGGACAGAGTGAAGGTTCCTCCATCTTGTATTCTTGATGAGGTCATGTCATATTTAACCAGAATTTGATCTCCTTATTATGGAAAATTATCCACTTCTATTCTAGGAACCCAACGTCAGGATGTCCTAGCTAACTTATCTTAGTTTCTGTTAAATTGCCTGTGTGCAACTCCCTTTCCCAGCTATTCACTTCCAGCTGTCTTAGCTTCTTTCAAGTTGCTTGCTTATGTGAGGCGCTCCACCCCTGCCCCTGCAAGCTGCTGAATGAGATGCTAGGATATGGTTTCTGCCTTCAAATACCTTGTGTGCTGGACACTTGGGCCTATATCTAGGTCCCTAAATACCTGGGTGTGGTCGCAGCCAGCTGGAATAAAGACTTTCGGTTGGCTATGTCTGAGTGGTCATCTCTGGTGGGCTACTTGTAACATTTTGGAGGCCCCACTGTGATTCAGAGGCTGGACTCAGACACTTAGGGGCCTCAGGACCCCCAGAAACAGGGAAGAGTGTGCTGCTGGAGAGGACTCTTAGGGGACAAAAGACCATTGGGGAGCCCCAAGAAAATCCTCTCTGATTACTGCTGAGAGCTCTGGAGGTACCCCACCACTACTCAAAAAGAAAAAAAAAATCCAAAGTTTTCTGATCTGAACACCTCTAGAGGTAAGTTTGTTCTGTAAGAGGTGACATCTGGTTAGGACACAAGAGGGGAGTTCAGACAGGACTCTAGATCCTGTGTCTAGGATCTGTGTGAGACATTACCACACTCCCCTGTTCTGTTCAGGTGTGTGAATGTGTGGTGGCCACTCCTGTTTGTCTTTACTATGTGTCGCTCTGTATGACTGTCCCCCTGTGGGCTTCTCTGTCAGTTCTGCTGACTGGAGAAACAGACCTAAAATAGAAGGCAGACTGAGCCATCCTGAGACCACAGCCACAGCTGCCTCTGAGACAGTGTCCTGGCAGGCTCACAGGCCATGCACACTGGGGTGCCTCTCACCTGGTGGTACTGTGGCTACACTAGAGCTGACTGCTGCTGCTGTTGGTACGGTGCTGCCAGCAGCTCCGGAGCCAGGGCTATAGCAACCAGTTCTCTATAATAACCAATGACTTTCTCTGGGGTGAGACCCCCTCCCCTCTTAGCTTAAGACCTATGCCCCCTTGTTGGGGACCTGAATCCTTTTGGTCCAACAAGGTCACCCATGGAAACCCCAAACATCTGCCTGTTCTCTCAACCCTGCCACAGGAAGAAGCTGCATGCTCCCCTGCCTGCTCTTAGCAGCTGATTGAGCTGGGAAAGTAGGAAGCAATCCACCCCCAGTACCACCTGGGAGAAAAGTGGAAATTCAACTCCTTTCCCCATTCATGATTATGTCACCTTCTCTCAGTGACTTGTATAACTATAATTGGAAGACTCAAACCCCTCTACTATCAGAGAAGCCACAGGCCTTTGTTTGTCTGTTGGAAAATGTTTTAAGGTAAAAGGGTGCTGGAATGTTTCCCCTTGCCTGCCTCCCATGGCCCCCAACATTATTGGGAGAATTTAAAGCAGTAGCCAGGAGACCTACTAGCTAACTCAAAGTAACTCAGGTCACTCAAGGACCTGATGAATCACCTGCTGCCTTTCTGGAAAGGCTCTGTGAGACATGGTGGGTATTTACCCCCACAGTCCCAGAGGTCCCCCTGAAAATCAGCCTCTTACCTCCTATGCATAGGAAATGAGACTGCTGGGAGGTGGTGGGCCAATGCCTGGGCTGAGTCTGGCTTTCAACAGGCTTCCTGAGGGTTCTGTACCTGCTGCTCTAAGGTGGGAGGGGAGGGTAAGGAAGCACTCTGGAGTGCATGCATGGGCAACTGTTTTAAAGAAGGAAAGGAACTCATGAGGGATGGTGAGTAAAGGAAGGAGGAGAGAGAAAGAGAGGGAAAAGAATAATTGATAGGAAGAGAAAGAGAAAGAGTGTGAAAGGGAAAGGAAGAGAGAAGAGAAAGGGAGAGAGAGAAAGGAATGGAGAGAAAATGCATCACAGAAAGGAAAGAAGACATAGGTCAGATACTTGGTGTCAGTCTCTGTTAACCTGGTCCCTTAGCTGACCATCTTACTGTCAGCCTCAGCCAGATCATTGATTCGTATTCTGATCTAGCTAACAGTGGGACCCTGCATCTGCATGGGTCAACTAAGCTACTGGTCCTTAGGACCAAATATGTCCTCCCAGAACAGGATGAGTCAATGATTTAACTCACTCCCATAGAACCAGTGGGGAATGTGACAAGGCAAGACAGTACAAAGGTTCCTCCATCTTGTATTCTTGTTGAGGCCATTTCAGGTTTAACTAGGATTTGATCTCCTTGGTGGAGAGTCCTGTGGAAAATTACCCAACTCTATTGTATTCTCTATTGTCAGAATGCCCCAGCTAACTCACCTTAGCTTCTGTTAAGTTGACTGCCTGTGCAAACCTCCCTCTCCAGCTAACCATTTAGCTTCTGTCAAACTCCTTGCTTTTATACCTTCACCTTCCAAACTACTGATCAAGATCAGGATGTGGTTTCTGCCTTCAAATACCTGTGTTCTGGGCACTTGGGGCTATCCTTAGGTGACTCAATACCTGGATGTAGTCCCAGCCAGCTGGAATAAAGACTTTCAGTTGGCTATAAACTGGGTTTGAGTGGTCATTTCTGGTGGGATCTCTGTAACACCTTGACTCTTGGGGAGGAAATAAAGATAAAATTACATGTAACATCCATTTACTTTCATGTGTATATTCTTACAGCTCCCAACCACACATGCTCAAGGACTATTTGTCAAATGACTAATAATAAAAAAGGTTAGAAATGATATAATTAAGGATACGGACCTATCTTTACATTTATGTATGTATGTATGTATGTATGTATGTATGTATGTATGTATGTATGTATTTCTTCTTCTTCTTCTTCTTCTTCTTCTTCTTCTTCTTATTATTATTATTATTATTATTATTATTATTAGCACTTGAAGTCCAGACTGGCTTTAAGCTCACCGTGTAGCAGAGTCTGGCCTTGCAGTCTTGATCATTTTACCTCTACCTCCAAAGTACTGGGATCATAAGCCTGTGTCACCATGCCTGGCATCAGTTTCCCCTTCTTTTGGATCCTTGATATCTCTATGAAAGGGTATTGGGTACTCACTAAATATTTAGTAAATGCTTGTGAAGTTGAGATCTTAGCAGAAAAGTGAGCAGGTTCCAGATATAATCAAGTGTCACCTCATATCTCTGTCTTTGAGAGGTAGGCACTTAATGAGGCTGCACTGACAGTTACTTTTAGAGCCTCCTGAATCTGGGCAGCAAGCCAGGGATGGTGGTGTACATCTTCAATTATAGCAGTCCAAAGTAGAGACCCATGAGTTCGAGGCTAGCCTGATCTACATAGAGAGTTTCAGGCCAGCTAGAGCTACATAGTGATGCCCTCAGTTAAAAAAAAAAAATCTGGGCCACAGAGGTGGGATTGCTTGTCACCTCTGCTCCCGTCTCTTGAGAGAGTTGAGAGCATGCATGTGCTGACTCTTTTTGAGAGGTCTCTGAGTTTCTACCTTCTGTATGAAATTTATTAAAAGATAAGTAGAGAGGTCTGATCAACAGACACATGCAACAGATTTGGCTCTCAAAGCGCTTTGGCAAATTTAATATGGTCATAAGATAATTAATTGTATGCTTGGCTCCATTAGGAGTTTAGATGAAAGTGAAATACCTGTGACTTGATAATGATAGACTCGAAGTCTTTCTGGTGGCAAAAGAATCTGTCTATCATCCTATTTAGAAGGTGAGGCTTTGTCCCTTCCTACAGTTCTTTCTCTTTCCTACAATGTGCAATTCACAGTCACAGGCTTCAGAGTCTTCCCATCCTTCTGGAGTCTGGTTACTTCAAGGATACTTCTCAACCTCAGAAGCTTGGGTAAACATTCAAGGAGGAGCTTTCCTAGGACAGCAATAGTCATTGTGGACTTTGTTCCATCTGAAATTTAGCACGATGCTTGTCTTTGTCCACAGCAGCTTCTAGGGAGGTTGAATGTGTGGTTTGGTTCAACACTGTCTACTGAGATCATAAATTCTTTACACTGACAAACCTGGACCTGGGAGACACATGACATGGGTGGAATGCCATCTTCAGCACTCTCTGGAGAGCAGGCTGTCTTCCCTCTCCTTGCCTTAGGTTGTTCATTGGCAGAGGGGAAGGTTGTTTATAAAGATTCAATGATATAACATGCTGGTCATTATTTTATTTGCAGAATGTTATAGGACATGGGTGGCTGGCTTTTATCAGTTTTCACTAGTTAAATTTTACTGAGAAATCAAGGCACAGGCAATCACTGACTTGTAAACGGTTTCTTTCTTTTTTTTAAAATCAATTGAGAATTCTGTGCATGCATAGACTGTTGTGTTCACACCCACCCCAAACATATGCTTTTCTAAGTGTGAATGAATTTCCACACATAAATCAAGGGGCAGATTGAGGTTTGGCTACAGTGTAGCACTAAATCCTCACCAGTGCTCCTAGTGCTCACACACTGCATATTTATTTGTAAGGGGAAATCGTGTAAAGTCAAACCAGTCATTAAATATGACAAGAAAACATTGAATCAAATGGTTTCATGATTATTTTGAAAGTGCCAGGAGGAGTGGAAGCAGGTTTGGTTTAAGGAAGTTGTAGGTAGTTACTGGAGAGGGTCCTCAGAGAAACTATTGTGTGTTTAACAAATGTTCTCAGTGTTGACACCCTGCATCTTACTTCTGCTCCATTCCCATCAAACCAAAGTCTAGTCACAGCAGTCAGTTCCTGGTTAGGTGAAAGACTCTAAGAAAGCAGAAAGGAAATCAAGGAAGGCACTCTGGTCTCCACATGCATGCACGCACACACGTGCATGTACGCACGTGCGCACACACACACACACACACACACATGTTTCTACACATGTGCACACATACACTCATAAAATAAAAAAGAAATTGGGGTTTCTAGGGCTCACTGGCTAGTTTAACCACTAATAGTACAATCCCATCTAACTGCAGATATCTGTCTTGATTTTTCCTGATAGGAAACACAGAAATAACTGTCATTTCCTCATATCAAATCCCATATGGCACATAGCATCAAGCTTACCAGTTTTACCATTTTAAGCTATGGTATCAAAAGCTTTTGCATTGCTGCTGAAAGATCACCACTGCCTACTTTCAGAACTTTCATCCATTCAAACTGAAACTCCACACCTGTCCTCTGATCCTAATAGCATTCCTCTCTATCTACTTAAAGCATCAGTCTGAAAGCTCATAGGATATGCCACATGGAGTGTGGCGATGAGAATTTAATTTTGCAGAATTATGATGAGGAAGTGGAGCTTTTAGACTGGTGAGTTTGATGCCAATGTGTCACGGGGCTGGCATAGCAAGTTGTGGTGATTCAAAGCCTCCATCCCACCTTGGGCTCCACTCAAAGAAGGAGAATGTTGGAATTTTGTGAGCTACACACACCCTTTCTGAAGAACACACCACAAAGGTTCTCAGTCATTACATGGGAAAACATCAATGATTTTGAGGGAAAACTGACAGATCAGCCTTCAAGAGAAGCTGAGGGACTGGGTGGATTGGATGGGTCCATCCATTCCATTGAGGGTCTTTCCCAGGTTTGCATCTTAACTGTCCCCTCAATCAGCTGTTCATCTTGAATCTCATTCTTTCTGTCTCATCTGTTTTCTGGCATTTTTGCTCATCCTAGCTTCCATGTTTTTCCTTGCCTGTATTTGCCAGATCTCTACTCCTCAACTACAATGCCTTCCTCATCTTAAATAAGGATAAGTTTACTGTTTGCTCAGCCTTATTTATAATTTGGATTTTAAAAAATGCACCATATATATGACTTTAAGACTCCAGTCATGGGGCTGGATTAAGAGCACCATCAATTAAGTTTCAGCCCCAGAACCTATGTCCCAAAAGCCTGGCGTAGCAGCTCACATCTGTGTAAACTCACCTTGGAGACAGATGATGTAATCTCAGTGGGCCAGCCAGCTACCTCGATTTAGCAACTGACAAAGCAATTCCACGTAGTAGTGTATCTTATAGTCAAAGAGGTTTATTTTGGTGTGACTTACAAACAGCAAAGGGATTGGTTACAGGATCCGGAAGAGGTGAGGTGCAGTCCAGCGCTGTTCTCTGGAGAATGTTGACTTGGTCTGCAACCCAGCATCCAGGATCATGAGGTAGCCAAGAGAGTGGACATGTATGCATCTTAAGGGGTCCCTGTCTCAGCCACGCCCCTGAGGCAGGTCATAGGCAGGTGCAGCAGTTATCTGTGGCCTCACTAGGGGCAGTGCTTCAAGATCAAAGCTGGAACAGCTACCCACTACACTACTTCTAGGTGAATCCCAGACAGGTGAAAGGCAAGATGGATGACATCTCAGAAATGACAGCTGAGGTTGTCCTCTGGCCTTCACCTACACACAGACACACAGACACACAGACACACAGACACACAGACACACA
>CABHPR010136754.1:13599-77470 GCA_902168415.1 Peromyscus melanophrys
TTTATGGGTTTTTTATCTAGAGTCTAGGATATTGGGAGGCTTCAAAAGGCCCCAAACTGTGAAATTATATCCAAAATTTACACACTCACTCATATACTGAACGAAGTTCCATTGCTTTCGATGTGAACACCACAAGGAAGTGAACACTGACTCTTTGAGCTTGTCTGGTTTTAAATATCAGAAACGATTTATTCTTGTATAGTGGGAAACAGGCACCATGAATAATAGTCACACCAAATACACTCCCCGGGGAGAATATCAAAGTATGACCGGAAAGATTTGGATTAACATAAAGCTGAGTATAGGAAAGAAAAATTCAAAACAGCAATGAAGGAGTGAGCATAGGGCCATGATTTTGAAGGCAATGTGTAGTTTTCTTCTTCAAAAACATATTTATTGAAAAATGTGATTTTTATTTACTGTATTATAAGTTCTCTAGCTACACGGAATAGAAGGCAGGACATGTTCGTCTTAGTGACACACCAGCAAACAAATCATAAGCCCATCTGAAGACCACTGCAGCATATGGCTTTGTACGTGAAAGCCACAGGTAAGAAAATGGTGCCTTTGAATCTCCAGCATTTCCAGCATAGGATAGTGGAAAACATCAGGCCCTGCAACTTGTCCTAGAATGGAAACAAAACTCCAGCTAATTTACATTTTATGATCACTTGGACACAATCCAGATTGGTGCTTAGACTTGTAAAGTGGGTCTAACAGAAGTGTTTAGAATATAGAAATGGCATGGGGAAACTGAATCACCTGCAAGGTTCACAAGCATCCACCTGCATATCAAGGAGAAGGCCTGAAAATGCTACCTAGTTGTGGCATCCAGTCCTTAGACTGGCCACTTGAACTTCATGACTCAGTCCTTTTTGGATTGTATCCATCTCACACATTTCAGCTGCTCAGGCTGGTAAGATGGCTCATCCTCATCCATAAAGGTAAAGGTGCTTGCATGCCGACCTGGCAGGCTGAGTTCAATCCTGGAGTTTGCTTAGAGGTTAGAGGGGATGTGATGTCGGCTGACTTCTACACACATACCATAGCAAGTGAATGCAAACACACACACACACAAAATGCACTCTCTCACTACAAAAATTAGCTAAAAATTCAACTGCTGTCTTTTTCTTAAAGATGAAACTTTATGTAATCTTTTTGTTAGCTTATTTTATATTATTGTTATTCGTCATGGAAATATGAAAGAAATATTCATTCTTAGGTGAGCCCAATGAGTAATATAAGAAAAATTACCTTACTACTTGTTCTTAAATATAGTATTTATACAGCTGCTTCAGTAAAAGCAATTCTAAAATATTCCTTTACCAAATACACTTTTTACTTATGAAACATGATGGTTCAACTGATAAAAGACATTGCTGTTAACAAGTGAGAATTTTAATTCTCTTCCTTTAAAAATGTCTTTCATGAATTGGTGTATTATAAAATTCAAGATTAGCTATTTATTATGTGATTCAGAAGAACTAAGAGTTCCATCTTAATTCTATTGTTTTCCTCGTCATTCTTTAGAAATAGAGTCAGCCCAGACTCACTTGGAATGTCTGCCAGGCTCACGGGGATGACAATTCAATATGTAGAAAACAACAATTTTATTTGGTTCCTTTTGTATTCTTTTATTTCTCCAGGTGCTAGGCTCTTACACAGAATTTTTACTTCATGTCTTTTTTTTTTTTTTTTAACCTATCAGCAGCTAGGTAAATGACTAAAATAGCATTGAAGTTAAAACCACAGGAGCCTGCTGTTGGAGAGGTGGTCCAGAAGTTAGAGCACGAGCTGCTCTTCTAGAAAACTGGAACTGGTTCCCAGAATCCACACTGGGTGGCTCACAGTTGCCTGTGACTCCCATGACAAGGGATCCAAATCCCTCTTCTGGCATCCATGGGCACTGCATGCACATGCACACATATGTGCAAACATGTAATTAAAAATAAGTAGCAAAATCTTTTCAAAAGCAGCAGAAATCACTGTGATAATTAATAAAAGAGTTCACGTTCTAAATAACCTGTCACCTAAAGCAAGTAAATTCTAAGCAACCTTTAAAACACTTTCTTTTGGAGGGAGTCTGTCAGATTTCTCTGAAGTAATTTCCAAACCTCCAACTGTATAAGTAAAAATTAATTTAACCAGCAGACTTCCAGCCACGCTTCATGGATATCCACTGAGAACCATGCTGTGGCGGTGACCGTGACTGCAGGAACTAAAGACTGCCTGCAGGGAGACAGGCAGACATCCAGGAAAAGAGCATGCGTGCTGGAACACAGGGATGGGAAAGACGCCTCTCGTACAGAGTGTGCCTTCTCTTCAGAGACAGAGAACTTTCTTCTTGGTGCTTCCTCTGACTGCTCTGAGTCTGTCTGAGAGCAGACAAGCTGCTGCCGCTGGTGTCCCCATGCCCTTCTGGAGAGAAATGCAGCTGAAAGCTACAAGTGCTAATTTGCTGTTTCCTTGGAAACCATTTGCCACACTGTCAAACATTGTTTGACCTCCACTATAATTTTTCTTTTAATCAACTGTTAGACATAGAGAGAATCTATAAAAAAAATAAAAGGAGAATTCAAGATCGTTTTACTGGTAAAGTGTAAGAGTAGCCAGTCCCAAGTCTTTCCTTTCTAAAGGGGTAATTGTGGCTGAAAGCAGGATGTCCAGAGCACAACCAGAAAATGTTGAGTGTAGTGTGCCCGGGACACATAATGACTGCAACACCATGGTGTCCTTTTTTCTGATGTTGATGAAAGGGGTTTGTTCAGACCATACAGACAGATTCAAGAGTTACCATATGCAGAAAAGAAACAAAATGTTCTCATGTAGGCATCACAGAAACAATTGCTTTATGTACACCAGTTTACTCACGATCAGCAAGGATAGATCTATGAGTCATGGTACGTGTGGGTACATGAGACCTGCATGAGGAAGCAGGGGCAGACATGGAGAGCATCTGGGAGGGGTTATATCCATGATTGGAAAAAGACTCCCAGTTAGAGCTTACTGGAGGGAGAGATGAGCAGACCCCCAACACTGCCTTCAGGAATACTTTTTAAGATCAATTATATTTTTTAGAGCAGTTTTAGGTTCCCAGCAAGACTGGGCAGAGATTCCTGAGATTTCCCATTTATTACCTGCCCCACCCCACCGACTCTCAACAATAAGCATGTTTGTATTGATACACTTACACAACACACAATAATGTCAAAGCCCACAGTCTGCATTAACATCAGGCCTCTCTTGCTGCTAGACAATCTCCAAACCTTTGCTAAGTATATAATGGCATGTAGCTAGTCTCATAGTGTCATTCACAGTAGTTTCTGTATTGATTGCTTTCTCAGTGTTGCTGGGACAAAATAGGAGAACTTATGGGGAGAAAGATCCATTTAGGTTCACCATTTCTGCTTGGTTTGAATATTACAGTGGCGAGAGGCTATGGTAAAGGAAATACCCCACTTTATGGTGGATAGGAAATAGAGACAGGGAAGGGATTGGTGTCTAGGGACAACCTTTCAATTAAGGCATATCCACAGTCATCTACTTCCTTGAAGACTCTGCCCCCTAAAATTTCTAGAATACCCCCAAATAGTGGTCACCAGCTGGGGACCAAAGGGTCAACACATGAGCCTGTGGGGGCACAGTTCATGTTCAAATCTTACCCGTTACAGTGAGCTGAGAACCTCTCTGCTTTGCTTCTACATTCTTCCCTGCCCTCAACTCTGAGGTAGTGGTGACGTTTTTTACGTCATATAGTTGAAACCACACAGCACATGGAGTTCTCTGATTGGCTTCTTTCAGTAGGTGAGACCCATTGTGGTTCCCATTATGCTGTCTCACAACCTGACAGCTCATTTCTTTCCACCATGGATTGATATTCTGGTGTTTGTTTATCCATACCTGTACCGGAGATCATCTTGATTATGTCTAGACTTTGGCAATTATGAATAAAGCACAAGTGCATAAGTTTTTGCCTGGGTACAAATATTCAGTTTCTGTGAGTGAGTAGCCAGGAGCAGGAGGGCTGTGTAGCATGGAAAGAATATGCTTGGTTTTGGAAAAAGTGTCTTCTAAAGGTACATCACCATTAGGATTCTCCCTGGAACGAATGAGGGCTCCTGTTGTTCCCATACTCAGCATCATGCTGTGGCATTGCGTTGGCTTTATTATGCATTTCCCTAATGACAACTGGTGTGGGATACCAAGCAGGAATGCTCATGGGTGAAGCTGTGGAGAGCAGACGGGAAGGAGGGGTGAGTTCAGGTGATCTGTGACGGTGGCTGTGCTTAGAGTGGTGGATGGAAAGAGACAAGAAGAAGACTGCAGTTTCAGAGATGAGTGTGACAAGGTTTGGGGACAGATCATTTCATGCAAGCCATTTGATAATGAATGAGTGTATGCTAATAACAAACCCCCAACCTCTAGCTTTTGCAGCTCCAGATTTCAGTGCTGACACAGTACAGGTCCAAGGGGGCTTAGTGATCTATCTATCTATCTACTATCTATCTATCTATCTATCTACCTATCTATCTACCTATCTATCTATCCTCTATCTATCTATCTATCTATCTTGGTTTGTGTGTGTGTGTGTGTGTGTGTGTGTGTGTGTGTGTGTCTGTGTGTGTCTGTGTGTCTGTGTGTCTGTGTGTGTCTGTTTGTGGGTGTGCATGTGTAAGTGTGTTAAGCTTGGGAAACTAATGAGAGAACTGAGTAAAGGCTGTTGGCATAAACAGTCTGTTGCTATTGAGATAACGCTGGGAAGGAGAAGTATGAAATTGTCCACTGTGTGATGCTTTAGCAGCTACAAGTTCAGGTGAGATGAGCTCACACATCCTTTGCAAGAGGAACCAGTGCTTGCGTTCACTAACATTTAGAAATGAGTTTGAGATTGGACCAATAAAGGAGACCTGTGCTCAACAGGTTAGCATTGTTAGCATCTGTAAGCCTGCAGCTCAGGGGAGCCTCGAAGATGGCAAACTGAGCCGCACTTGAAATATCAAAGGAATTATTTTCCAGGAATTATATACATATTCTTGGAAGCCAATGAGCTGTTTTGATGTCAGAGAACAAATTTAAATAAGTTCTAGAAACTGCATCAGACAATTTATGCCGATGTGTGCAACTATATCAGCACAGACAGTACCTAAAATCACTCGGTAATTCCACAGCCTGTGCAAAAGTGAGTAAAGCCAGGGAGGATGGGGCCCCAACTCAGAGCATCCGGGCCATGCCAGGAGAAGTAAGACAACTTTCCCTTCCCTGCAGGATCTTGTTACCGATTTACTAGTCTAGGTCTCACGTGACTGTAGCAGATGCTTCAAGAAAACTGCCCTGAGCCTGCATAGCCTAAGATATTAAGAAAGCAGAAGTGACAGACGGAGGAGGGATTCTATGAGCAAGGAGCGTCAGGATCATGATGGGGAAACCTACAGAGACAACCAAACCAAACTAGTGGGAACTCATGAAATTTAGACCAACAGCTGTGGAGCCTCCATGGGACTGGACTAGGTAGGCCCTCTGCATAAGCAAGACAGTTGTGTAGCTTGGTCTGCTTAAGGGGTCTGCTGGCAGTAGGATCAGGATCCATCTCTGGTGCATGAGCTGGCTTTTTGGAGCCCATTGCCTATGGTAGGACACCTTGCACAGACTTGAGGCAGGGGGATGGGCTTGGACCTGCCTCTACTGAATGTACCAGGCTCAGCTGACTCCCCATGGGAGGCCTTACCTTCTTGTAGGAGGGAACGGGGCATGGGTGGGTGGGGAAGGCTGGTTGGGTGGGAGGGGAATCTGTGATTGGCATGTAAAGTGAATAAAAAAATTTCTTAATAAAAGAAGACAGAAAGAAAAGAAAGCAGAAGTGAGGTGCAGTTCTAATCCCTGCCGCTTGCTTGAGCCCAAATGCTGCCCCCTTCAGGTGCAAATGGGAACAGCTCGCAGGAACTGGTAACCAATGAGTGAGTCAGCCATGCAAGTAGATTGTACTAACACACTTAAAGACCTACTTACTAGTCTCTCTCCCCTTCTCCCCTTCTCCACCTCTCCCCCTCTCTCCCTTCCCCCTCTCCCCCTCCTCTCTCTCTTGCAGTCCTGAGGATGCAGTCCATGGCCTCATGCCTTCCAGGAGAGCATCCTACCACTGAGTGATGCTCCTAGCCCCTCTGTTCCTTGTGGAGTCTACAGTACACTTACAGCACATCTGCAGAAAACTCAACAGCTCAGGAAGATGGCTCCTGAAGTCCATCTCATGTCACTCACCCATTGATAAGTGAGATGATGATTACTATTACTTTTGCTTACAGATAAAAACAAACAAACCAACCTCAAAGGAACTGATAGAAACAATTTTTCATTTTACTATTTTCCAAATAAATAATCTAATAATTCTTTTATCTCAGAATCCTATGATAAGCATTTTCTGTGGGATCAGATGTTGTTTTAAGATCAGAAAATATCAAGTAAGAAGTCAGCTGGATGATTTCTGCTCACAGTCTACCGACAAATTTTCCCAGAGTTGCCAAAGAAAACTTTCTGCAACATGCAGGTTAGATTTAGATAAAAATTATTTGATTCAAAGTTAACTGAACATTCTTTTTTTATTATTTGCTTATAAAGTTTGATAACCTTATAAATCTCTAAGATGACTAGATTTTTAATGAACCACCAGGTTAGTCGAGCCCACCATTATTTTCCACATTATATAAGGTGGCTCCAAGTGCTTAATTTTCCAGACAATTATATCTACTGACAAAATGCATAATATGAGCTGGCATTTGTAAACCACACCACAAGCAGGCAAAAAAGTGTAAGGCTGTAGTCAAGGAGAGTTGCCCCCTAATCATCACATGTAAAATGTTTTTCATTTACATAAGGAGTTAGTGAATGTTATCATCTCATGGGTCCTTGGACAGAGCAAGTGATATTGATTCAGTTTACTGATGAAGGAATCAGAGCCCAGAGAGACCAAGTGGCTTGTGAGGAAACAGTAAACCTGAGCTCTGAACTGTCTTTGAATTTCCAACTCTAAGGCTTCTTTTCCCAAAGGATAGATGCTGGCGCCAGTAAGAGTCGCTAACACAGGGTCCTAACACTGGACTCCTGTTCCTTCAGTTCTGGATGAGACGCCAGAAGCAGAGAACAGTAGTTGAAAGTATGTATGTTCCTCAGACCCGAAAGTCAGAACATGTTCTCTAATCACACTGTAAGGAAAGGGAAGTCACTTCTGTGTCAAGCTTCGACTTCCTCACCTCCCTGTGGTCTCAGTGAAGACGAAGGTACAGCAAATGGTCACTTGGTGTGTGCCCATTGAAGTTTCAAGTTCATAACTGCTGTTGGGATGAGTCTCTCAAGGAGAAGTTCATAGGCAGAATTCATTTCTAAGATGGCCCTGTGGGTTAGCAGAGACTAAACAGTAGTACTGGAAGCAAGTACCTCTCTTGATGACCAGGGTATGTGCTAGAGACCCATGAGGGACCTGCCTGGAGGTCTTCAAAGGGATCTTACTCATGATGATGATTGCCACAAGAGGAAATGTGGCCATGTGGAGGGTGGGAATAGGGTTGGGGGTACCTTCACCAGCCTGTGATGTGGGCAACTGCTGGGAACTCTCTGTAGCACTTTGTAGCCACTAATTCTAGTTGTCACCACAGCCCTGTGAAATAACTACTAGGTTTACAATATATCTACACTATAGCCAAGGAAACTCAGCTGTGTACACAGGGAATTTCCCTAAATTCACAGTGTTGGGGCTGGAGAAGTGTAGTACAGAGACTGGTTCATTGGATCCTTACTTTATTTCATTTTCCTACAACTCTATTACTATTCTATAATTATTTTTATTCAGGTTTATAATTTATGAGGTGAAAGGTTCTTAACAATTGATGTACATGGTCAAAGAGCACACACAAAGATTGACTTTCCCTTTTCTTGATTTTGCACGACTTGGTGCTATGAAAGGAGACATGTTACATGATTTTTTTTCCCCCCAGGTATGGAAACATCTTGCCAGATTCCCTGTCTCCTACCCCCATAGACTCTAGAGACCATTTCACAAATAACACAAATGAAGACTGCAGAAATACTGGGTTTTATGTGCAGTCTTGGGCTGTATCTCAGCGTTTGGTGGCAGGTATGTGGCGAAAAATGAAAAGACAAGAAATAAAGGAAAATTTGACTTTAACTTGCATAAGAAAAATATGAATGTATAAAGAGCCTGCAATCCCATGCAGTTTATATAGAAACATATGCAAATGTATAAATAAATGAAATGTGATCTTCTCCGAGGAGAGTTTTTGCTAAGACCACTGAACTCAAAGTAGCATCAGTCTTCTGAGCTAATTGATCGAAAGGCTAAAAGTCACCTCCTAAAGGACTTACACCAGTAGATTACTCCATTTAGCATATTCTAAATGACTGGTTTCATAACATGAACATCATTCCAAACACTTCCTGAAGAGATGAGGGCATGAGGCCAGCTGGGTCAGTGCTTTGGAGTCAAGTGAAATTAAGTCAAGAGTCAGTCTACTGCAAAGAAAGGCAGGTGATTGGAGGGAACAAATTTTTCTCTTGTCTGCAGCAAACACTTTCTTCTGGATCACAGATATGCTATCCAAAGAAAAGCTCTTGCCCCATTTCACTGTATGGTTTGTAAAGCCATCCCTTCCAGTTAGGGATGGGCTCACTCTTCAGCTTGAGGTACAATTCTGTATTTCCATCTCATACGGTTCTAGTTAAACCAATAAGAGCTAGCCCTGGGACTTTGGTGAAATCCTTGTGAATGGCACTGTTTAATTTTCAGGGTTGCTTTTATCAGTAGATGGTAAGCATGGTGTTGTCAGAATAACCCTTGCCACAGAAGATGGAGAGGCAGAGCCCTTATTGTATGTGAATTTGTGTTAAGCTTTACCAAAGTCAACAGGTCCCCTTGGACTTGTTAGTTTCATGAAGCACTAAATTCTCTTTATGTGTTGTGTGTATTTGAGTTAGGGAATTGTCATTTGTAAATAAAGACAATACTACCATTTCAATGGCCCCACAAAAAGTCAGGCTAGTGATGGGGACATATGACCTAATCAGCTGTTGCCAGCATTTAGAAAGCAATTAGAAAAAAATGTCTCATTATCTCTATCAGAAGGCTCAGTTGCTTATACAGAATATGACTTGATAGAGGATAAGGAGAGAGCCTCATATCACCATCTTGTCTCATTAATGACACAGACAATCATACAATCATGCTTTTAATTTTTCTTTCCTGAGACCATTTTTCTCATTCTCTTTTGCACACACACACACACACACACACACACACACACACACACACACACATCCAAAGAAATAAGAGTCACAGAGATGTCTCCATCTCTTCTGCATTCACGTTAATAAGGCATTTCTTTGCTTGAGATCAATGTGGTGCTATACAGCTTCATGAGGCTTCATCATGACATTCATTTTTTCAGCTCAGGAAAACACAGGGCCGTAGAGCACCCAGTCAATCAAATGACACATTTATTTGTTTTATTGGAATCAGAAATAAATATGTTTTGAAATATGTTTTCATTTTGAAGTTGTCATAATGCATAGGAAAATGATTCCAGGAACATTTATATATATATATATATATAATAAATATATCATTTATTAGAGATGAAGTAGAGGACAAGTGTCATCCCTGCATATTCTATAGATGACAACCACCTACTATGAAGACTAAGACTACCTGCAAGCCCCCTGCCTCAGGAAACTTGGTTTTCTGATGTTCTAGAGCAACAAGGGGAAGACAGGCTGATTGACCCACAGATCCCTAGGAAATGCCTTCTTGCTGATGGTGACCATTAACATCATGGGGATGTGAGGTATTAGCTCATTGTGTAAACTGACAACATGACTGCTCTGTGGTATGCAAAGGTTTTATTGTAGTATGAGAGAGCAGCCAGAGGCATCTGAAAGAGTCCAGAGCAGAGAGGAACAGAAGTGGACTGAACACGGACAGCAGACTGGACATGGCCAGGGCTAACTGTAACAGAGGGGAGACCAGAAGAAGATAGAGAAGGGAGAGAGAAGAAGCAGAAGCTGAGAACAGTGAGACTATCTGTCACAAGAAGGATGAGTAGCTGGGGGGAGGGAAGTTTCAGGAGACTTGTTGGGCACATTGAAACGTCTAACAAGTACTGTGAGAAGGGACTGTGTGGTGGTATTGTGTTCCCCAAAATATTGTATATGCTAATAAACTTATCTGGGGTCAGAGAACAGGACAGCCACAATATTAAACAGAGGTTAGGCAGTGGTAGCACACGCCTTTAATCCTAGCATTCCAGAGGCAGAAATCCATGTGTTCAAGGATACACCCAAGCATGGTGACTCATGCCTTTAATCCCAGAAAGCAAGTCTTCAATCCCAGGGAGTGGTGGTAGAAAACAGAAAGGTATATAAGGCATGAGGACCAGAAACTAGAGGCATTTGGCCTGAGCAGGCATTTGGCCTGGAGAAGCATTTGGCCTGGAGAAGCATTTGGCCTGGAGAAGCATTTGGCCTGGTTAAGCATTCAGGCTTCTAGCAGCAGTTCAGCTGAGACCCATTCTGGATGAAGGCTCGGGGCATCCAGTCTGAGGAAACAAGACCAGCTGAGGATCCAGCGAGGTGAGATAGCTGTGACTGTTTCTGTCTCTCTGACCTTCCAGTGTTCACCCCAATAACTGGCCTCAGGTTTGATTTTATTAATAAGACTCTTTAAGATTCATGCCACAGGACTGAGGAAGCCTGGAGGTCAGCGTGGACCTTGATGCCACAGGGATGTGTTAATTGGAGAGCCACATGTCCCTTTTGTCAGAGGTAAGAGAAATGACTCCTTTTGGTAGATGGGAGCTGGCTTCACAAATTATTGAGGAATGCTGGCTTTTATCTAACCTCCAGAAATCTTCCTATAGTCCAACTTGAGCTTGTGTCTAGATATCTGGACTACACTTAGAAGGTTAGGGAATTGGAGTTTCCTTTAGACCCAAGTTTCCTCGAAGTCAACCTTCCCACCCCATTTTTAAGTCTCTCCCCATAATGCCTCCCTTTCTTTGACCATGATAACTTACATCTTACATCTCACGATAAATCATCAAGTCTCTAGTCCCAAAAGACAGGCACATGAGAGGAGGGAAGGTTCAAGTTTTTCTTCAAAGATCTCTACTTAAGGATTCTCTTGAGGGAACTCTTCTAGCTGTGTGTGTGTGTGTGTGTGTGTGTGTGTGTGTGTGTGTGGTGTGTTTTATGTGTGGTGTGTATGTGTGTGTTTGTATGTATGTGTGTATGTGTATGTTGTATGTTTGTCTGTGTGTGTGTGGTTGTGATGTTCATCATATTGGTAAATCATCATGTACTTTGAGCTCACTGAGAAGGTGGCTTTGGAAGCAGGGTTGCCTCCCAAACCCAACTCATTTTACTGCCTAGCTTGTTTGTCTTCAAGTTTTCTCCAAGACCCATGTCTGATCATGGACTGCCCCCTCCAACTTTGTCACAGTAAGGGAAGAGAACAGCAGAGCAGCTGGAGGAGCCATTCCAACAGCGGTTAATACTGTTTGTCCTATGATATGAAAGTGCCCCTAGAGAGAAAGAGAAACAGGAATTTCGGCAATGGGAGGCTCTGACATGAGAGAAAACTCAACTGGGACCCCTGGTGGATGCTGCAACTCTCCCACCTGCTGTCTGTTTGGTGTTATGAGAGCCCGATTTGGTGACATCACCTCTATTGGTTGCCATTTGTTCTTTTACTTAGAAGCCTCACCCAAGAGGGCACTCTGCTCTGTCCAGGACTTTCTCTATAGGGAACTTTAGCTGGCTGCCTTAAGGGGCTTCCCCATTTTCATTTCTGCTGGCTATTTTGAGCACCTGATTTGATTACTCTTTGCTCACCCCACTCTTTTTCCCCTCCTCTTTTCCCTCCCCCCTCTCCTCGCTCTCATTACTCTTTGACTTTGCTTTGAAATGTACTTAATAAACTCATTCTTTCAAAACCAAAAGAATGGCTATCGTAGATCATTCTCTGTACTTCACACAGCAGTGATGTGTGGTACACGCGTGCAGTGTGCACATGTGCACACCAAGGTGCACACACAGAGGAAGATGTGTGCTTTATCACTTCCTGCATCACTCCTGTGAGATGGGGTTTCTTAGTGAATCTAGAGTGAGGCTGGTTAGAAGTAAACTCCAGGCTCTTCTGTCTTCACTCTCTATAACATGGGGGCTTACAAGAACATACATGCTGTATTAGCTTGCTTTCTGTTGCTGTAATAAATAAAATATTGACCACAATCAACTTGGGAGCAAAGGGTTTGTTTGAGCCCAGGTCACAGTTTGACAGAGACTGGACAGGAACTCAGTGGAGGGATCTGGAGGCAGGAACTGAAGCAGAGGCTACAGAGGAACACTGCTCACCAATTTGCATTCCTATACCCCCCAGAATCACCTGTTCAGGGCTGGCACCATTTTAGTGAACCGGATTCTCCCACATTAATCATTAATCAAGAAAATGCTCCTACAGACTTGCCTACATCAGTCTTATGAAGCTGTTTTCTCAATTGAGTTTTCCTCTTCCCGGATGGCTGCAGCCTTTACGTAAAGCTGACAAAACAAGCAAACAAATAAATAACTGACCCTCATACATTACCGCCTCAAGATTTTCACTTGAGTGCTGCTAATTTCAAACACAGGTCCTCATACTTAAACACCGAGCCATCCTCCTAGCCCATATACATGTTCCAGATGGATCTATTTGCCCTCAATATCACGAGTTCATGGTATTGCCGCCAGCATGGCAGCTCAAATTCTGTAAATCCCACTGAGCACATGAGGAAACAGCAAAGAATCTACCCCGTCCACCTAGACCTCATGCCAAGTGAAACTAAATACAAAATACCTCCAGATCTTGGGGGTGGGGGTGGAGGGTTTGACGGCCAGACAGTTTCAAGTCAAGACAACATACAGATATACGGGAATCAGCTGTAGACTTAAGCGTTTCCTGCCTCTTGAATTATGATTCAAGTAATTCTTCTGTTTATTTCAGTATTAGTCTCTGACACCCAACCAATTCCAGTAACAACTTTGTACATGTGCCAAATTCCATTTCAAAGACTCAAAAAGCCAATTTTTTTTTTTTTTTGCTATTCACTCAGTAAGGCATTATTCTTATTTTATGAAGAGGAAAATTGAGATTCAGAGATGTTAAGTATAACAAATAATGTTAAATAGCAGGTATAAAAATCACAGAACCGTGA
The DNA here is from genome assembly GCA_902168415.1 of Peromyscus melanophrys. Taxonomy (NCBI): domain Eukaryota; kingdom Metazoa; phylum Chordata; class Mammalia; order Rodentia; family Cricetidae; genus Peromyscus; species Peromyscus melanophrys. The sequence continues at coordinate 26,853 of CABHPR010136754.1, forward strand.
TACATCATGTTGGATAACACAGTCCCCATAATTTGGGTTTTGCACACTACCTTTATTAGAAGAGTGTCTAGAAGGGCCATCTGATACAGGGAAGGAATTAACCAAAGCATGAGTGTCTAGAAGGGCCATCTGATACAGGGAAGGAATTAACCAAAACATGAGTGTCTAGAAGGGCCATCTGATACAGGGAAGGAATTAACCAAAGCATCATAAATAATATTAAAATAAGAACAGAACCAACACAGAACTGATTGCAGGCAGACAGTTGAGATAACAGGAAATTTATGATGGACAGACAGCAGGAGGTTGGCTGACTTGCGAATGGATTAGTAAATGGGACTTGAGTTTGGGTACCAATGTTTCTTTGGTCTTTTCATCAACTCATTTTTCATATTAGAAGGCGTTATCATCAGAAATGAAAATCAATACCGTGTTACAGAAAAACAGATTGTGTATAAACAAATACAGCAAGCATAAAGAAGAAGCAATGATGATCAGTCATGAGAGGTGAGACCTTTTCTGGTCAATAGTCGATTCACTGGCTGCATCTTAATTACTTTCTCAGAGGAAAGATGATCATGCACACACTGATTTAAAAGGAGAGATGACTGGCCTGCCAGCAAGCCAGGCATGCTGTCTGCAGACCTTCTCTCTCTTTGTCTCCAGACCCAATCCCATAGTCTAGTCCTGAACCCTGCAACAGAACACCAGCTGCAGCCTCCCTTCTCCTCTGCCCACATCTCTTGTAGATTCCACAGACCATTCGCTCTTGACCTCCCCCCTCCCCCACTTGTTGCTGTATCCCAGCATTCAACACCATCAGGCATTCCCTGTGAACATACCAGCTGAGCAGGCCAGTAAAACAGGCAACACATAGCCATCACAACTCTCTGAAAATCCAGAGAAGAAACAGAAACTAAGGAACAAAACACCCACCCAATGACAAAACCAGAAATCAGCACCTAGACCTATGATCATCCCAAACCCAGATGCCTAGACTCAAGTGTAAGAACACAGTCAATAACAGCCAGGGCAATGTCTTCACTAGAGCTCTGCTGTCCTACTACAGCAGGACCTGAACATTCCAACATAGCTGAAGCATAAGAAAAATACCTATGATGAAGATCATAGAGGTCTTTAAAGGGGAAATGAATAAGTCTCTTAAAGAAAGCCAGGAAAACACAAACAAATAGTTGGAGAAAATGAATAAAATCCCTTAAAGAAAGCCAAGAATAAACAGTTGAAGGAAATGAATAAAATTATTCAAGACCTGAAAATGGAAAGAGAAGCAATAAAGAAAACACAGAGAGAATTCTGAAAAAGAAAAATTTAGAAATGCAAACAGGAACTACAGAATACAATAGATGGAAGAGATAATCTCAGGCACTGAAGATAAAATAGAAGAAATGGATACATCGGTCAAAGGAAAAAAAAATGTTCAATCTAAAAATTTCCCGACACAACACATCCAGGAAATCCAGGACACTCTGAAAAGACCAAATCTAAGAATAATAGGAATAGATGAAGGAGAAGAATCCCAGGTCAAACAAGGGGCCGAAAATAGGGACAGAAAACATTTTCAACAAAATCATAGAAGAAAATTTACCTAACCCAAAGAAGGAGATGCCTATCAAGGTAGAAGAAGCTTATAGAACACCAAATAAACTGGACCAGAAAAGAAATTTCCCTTGTCACAAAATAATCAAAACACAGAACAAATAAAGGATATTAGAAGCTGCAAGGGATCTGTCCTGTTGCTTGAGACCGTGTTGATGTCTGTGATCTGTGCTGGCAATAGGGACTAGGTTTATGTCTTAAAACTATGTCGATGTCCATGATATATGCTGCTACTAGAAACCATGTGGAAGTCTATGATCCTTGCTGCCACTGGCTGCTATAGGCAAGGAGGCTTCTTTTGCAGTGATATCTATGGCTGCAGACTCATAACTGGGAATGAGAGACGTTGAAGGCATCTGTGAAACGCCTCCCCTCCCCCCATCCCAAGAAACAGTTCAGACAGGAAGCTATTGAAGACAGTCCTTAAAAATTGTGATAAAGGTGCTAAAGTGTAGTCTTCACAGTAGATATTAGCTGTTAAATAGATGATAAACAAGCTACCATTCATAGACCCAGAGAGCTTAGGTGAAGAAGAGGGCTCTAGGGGGAAAGCATGTATCTCCCTGGGAAGGAGAAATAGATTTTACAAGTGGACTGGGGGCAGGTAGGGAAGGGAGTAGAAGGAATCAGGATGGGATGGAGGGAGACAGTGGGGGGGGGGGCAGCTGGAATTGGGGAGGGGGCACTTGGGGAGTGATCTGGAAACCGAACACAGTGCAAACTTCCTGGAATCTATGAAGGTGATCCTAATGAGGACTCCTAGTAATGGGGAATATGGAGTTTGAACTGGCCATCTTTTGTAGCCAGGCAAGGCTTTCAGTGGAGGGACTGGGTTGCATGCAATTGAGTTGTTGATGAAGGGGGTCCCTGGGAAATCTCCAAATAATCTAGGCTGATGGTACAACAAAGAGGGTCCCCATTTCCAAGGACAGTACCCACACAATACATAGAGAAGTCAAGCTGGAGCTACATGGAGCCTTTACCCCTATGTTCTAGTCTCTTTGGTGCAGAAGGTACCAAAAGAGAAATCTGGACACCAGCACAGCCACAAAACCCTTGACCTACAATCTGTCCTGCCTGCAAAATATGTTAGGACAATGGTAGCACAGAACTTGTGGGAGTGGCCAACTGTTGTCTGATTTGACTTAAGGCCCACTCCACCAGAAGGAACACATACCCAACACTGCTTGGATAACCAAGAACCAGAGACTAGACAGCATAGTGACCTATGGTAAAACCAAACACTACTGGTCTTAAAAATAATTATATTCATAGGTCAGTGCCTTATCCAGTCATCATCAGAGTGTCATCCTCTGGCAACATATGGGAACAGATGCAGAGACCCACAGCCAGACATTGTGTGGAGAGAGACTCTAAACTGCAGGCTTCTATCAAATCTCTCCCCTCAGAGCTCAAGGAATCTCATGGAAGAGGAAGTGGAAAGACTGTAAGAGCCAGAGAAGATGGAGGACACCAGAACAAAGGCCCTCTGAATCAACTAAGCAAGGTGCATATGAGCTCACAGAGATTTAAGCAGCAAGCACAGGGTCTACCTGGGTATATACCAGGTCCTCTGTATATATAGTATAGCTATTAGCTTAGTATTTTTATGGGACTCCTAACTATGACAATGAGTGGGTCTCTTGACTCTTGCCTGCTCTTGAGACTCTTTTCCTCCCATTGGGTTGCCATGTCCAACTTTGAGATGAAAAATTTTTTTCATCTTATTATATTTTATTTTGTAATGTTTTGTTGTTATATCTTAGAAGCCTACAGAAAGGGAGTAGTTCCAGAAGGGAGGGGAGGGGAAGGGAGTTGGGAAGGAACTGGGAGGAGTAGATAGAGGGGAAATGATAATCCGGATATATTGTATTAGAAAAGAATCTATTTTCAATTTAAAAAAAGAAAAAATAGAGATAACTTTAAAAATCAATTGGTGATTTCATGCTCTCTGTCTCACTGAAAATCTTACAGAAGCCAATAGACATGACTCAGGAAAGACCCAGACACCTTGACCACTAGGTGAGTCCAATTTCTCTGGACCTCTTCCTCATACTTTAGATGAGTGTTAGGCTGGGTAACCCCAGCCAGCCAGAAGCAATTAAAACACAGACACCCCCCAAAATAACAAAGATCTAGATGTGTTTTTTTCTAGCTGAAGTTGTGTAATAACTAGTCAGTTATAACCTTGTGGCCTGTGTTAATAAAACTCAATCGGCAAGCCCTCCAAACTCCCCAAATGGGTAAAATTAGAAATATTAAAAAATAATTCATGCTATGATTTTTAAAATACCAATATTCTATGGAAAAATGAAAATAAAATTTAATTCAGATAGAGCAAAATTTTATCTGCAAAGTTTTAACAGTTCAGCCGTTTTGCAGAACAGGAGCTTCCATATTGATAGACAACAATTTATTGGTTTTCATGGACATCTTGGAAATGAGAAACATTCACTTGTCTAGACTCACAGAGGAATAAAGCAGCCATAAAAGAGATGGCTAAGGGCAGTCAAGACGGCTCATTGAGTAAAGACGCTTACTGCTAAGACTGGCAATGTGATTTCTATCAGTGGCACCCACATGGAAGAGAGAACCAACTCCCCAAAGTTGTCCTCTGACCTCCACCGCATGCCATGAACCCACACACACTCTCGTTCTCTCCCTCTCTCTCCCCCCTCTTCTACCCCATAAACCCTAAATAAATGTAATAAAAATTTATTAACCGGTGGATAGGCAACTTTTATGTATATGAGCCTCTGTTTTCTTAAGAGCCATTATTTTGGAGTTATTAAAGACTCTCTTCTTTGGGCATACCATTGAAGATTTCATAATCAGCCCAAATCTATAAATACATAGCCATTGCCTTGATACAAAAGCAGTTCCTGGGATGTCTGCATATCTGGACTTCCTGACCCTAGCACTTCAGTGGCGCTTAATTGCCTAGTTTCACCTTATTAGTTGGTCCCATAGTTGTCCATTAATAAATAAAATACAAATAGAGCTACTTTTTTTTTAAATTCAGAGCTGAGGACCGAACCCAGGGCCTTGCGCTTGCTAGGCAAGCACTCTACCACTGAGCTAAATCCCCAACCTAGAGCTACTTTTTATGATGAAATAGGAAGATGATTTTTAACCTTGTCCAAACAAACTTTTTTTTTTTTTTGGTTTTTCGAGACAGGGTTTCTCTGTGTAGCTTTGCGCCTTTCCTGGAACTCACTTGGTAGCCCAGGCTGGCCTCGAACTCACAGAGATCCGCCTGGCTCTGCCTCCCGAGTGCTGGGATTAAAGGCGTGCGCCACCAACGCCCGGCACAAACTTTTAATTAACTCCAGCTACCATCACCATTTCTTTTTTTTTTTTTCAAAGATTTATTTATTATGTATACAGTGTTCTGTCTGCACGTATCTCTGCATGCCAGAGAGGGCACCAGATCTCATTACAGATGGTTGTGAGCCACCATGTGGTTGCTGGGAATTGAACTCAGGACCTTTGGAAGAACAAGCATGCTGTTAACCTCTGAGCCATCTCTCCAGCCCCCCATCACCATTTCTTTCTTTGCTAACTTTTGCCGTTGGTCAAAAAGGCACTGCAGACTGAATGTTGGAAAAATTTGATCCCCTTTCTGGGGGCTGGTTTCACACAAATGTTCTTAAGTCATTTCATTTTTTTTTCCTGCAATGTTCAAGATGCTTAGAATATGGAAGAGCACCCTAATAATGGTGACAACCATATTTCATAAGATGTAGATTTTTCCCCTCATGCTCTAATACCTTCCAAATCAGTCTTTATCTTAGAATTAATGATCTCAGAATCCTGTCAGCCATGGGGCCATTGTAGGGTTAATGACAATGTTTGAGAATGTTGCAATTCCTAGTGGCATTACCAGACAATTTTAATCCTTTGATGTCTCCTTGAGTCTGCCCATCATTTAAGGACCATCTGATGATATGGGACATATCATCAGATGGTCCTTACATGTTATGTCCTTTTTAAATCCAAACTTTCCATTTTGATAACAAATAAGTTTTTCCAATAGCAATCTCTAAAGTCTCCAGAAAGAAGATGGGGCCCCAACAACTCTATCCAATCCAGAATGATGCCATGGTAATCATCATCATACTACACTTCTTGCCAGAATTTTAAACAATCTTACTCATTACTCTAAGACTTGCTGCGGAACCTACAGTTAGTCTAACTGAGATTTAACTGTTTGAGCTCTCTCACAGTACCCAACAGAGATACCATCACCCCCTAAACAGCAGAAAGCAATTCTAAAAAAACGACACCCCTTTTCCCTAAGGTTTCATATTTCTCAGGGTTATGGATGATGGTTATAGGGTTGGGGATGGAAGAAAATATTTGACTCAACATTCTCAAAAAAAATGAAATAAATATGGTAGATTATTGTATATACTAATAAACAAATTTAGTAAAATAGCAGCCTTAGATGATTTACACTGTAATTTACACTGTTATGGATCCCTACAAGTTGATACAAATGTAAACTATTTTTATATTCCTGTTTAAGATAATTTGTATATTGATACAAATACAAAACTAAATTTGTTATAATGTACATATATTTCTACTCTTATTTAAAATATTTGTATATTAATACAAATGTAATTTATATCTGTCATACTTTATGTATGTTCTACTTCTGTTTAGGATATTCTGTATATTGATATATATTTAAGATTATTGTCATATTGCATATTACACTATACATTCCTACCTCTGTTAAAGAAATTTTGTGTATTGTCACAATTCTAAAGTCATCGTCCTTTACCATACATTTGCTTATAGGCTGTTCACCTTGTTTACATGAAGCCTTAGTCCTTAGGTTATTTAGGTAGATAAGACTTACAGATTTATAGTCACCTATGCTTGTCATCTCTATAGTTACGTTAGTTAGGTTATCCAGATTTACAGATACATAGGTCGGATGGACAGGTAATCTTCAAACACTTCATAGACCTAGAAAATATGGCATTTAAATAACTTAGAATTCTGTTGACGTGAGACACAATTGCTCCTGGCAGCACCAATTTGATCCCGAGAGAATGTTGGGCTTCTAAGACATTTCCATTTGGAAGTTTGTCTTCTTGGCACAAAATGGCCTACTGGGCAAAGAACTGCCCTTGCCTCGACTGCTGACAGTACGAATGCAATGCTGTCCTTTCTGGACAAGCGGGACACAAGGAAAGCGACCACTGTACTCTGCCAAGACAGGGTAAGATGGTCTTTCAGAATTCCTGCTTCTGAAAATGGTCTGTCAGATACTCTAGGCCTGTAGCCAATTTGAATGCACCAACAATGCTGAGAAACATTAGGTGACTGTCCAGGCTGTCAGCTGTCTCGGTCTACTCTTGCAAGATTCCCAAAAGTTGCTTGCATCCATCTACCATTTCTCAGGTACCATTATATTCCTTCTCAGGTCTTTGATGGGATTAAAGACTAACAGTTATAGTTACGACTTAGTATATATAATATCTTAGATAAAACATATTAAGTATTAGATTCAGATCCTTTAGGATAGGACACCTTTTGGAATGATCTTTGTAACATGCCATTTACCTATGCTCTATATTTCTCTGGATTTTAGTATGTGTTTCTTGCTTGATATTGTTTGCACTGATTGTAGTTCCATCTTATCTAGGTCATTATCCTTCATTACTCCTGGACAATATTTGATAACCATTCCTTTATATATAATCTTGTATTAAGTTAAAACCTTCTTATTTAGACAAAAAAGGGGAGATGTAGTGGGTAGCCATTCCAGCTTTGGTCTGGAAGTTCCAACCCCCATTGAGGCTTCCGTAACTATCACGCCTACAAGGCGGGGCCAAGGGAGGGCTGAAGACCTGAGATCGGGATGCGCGGCGCTCTCTTGTTTCCTGGACCGGGACGCGAGAGGTAGACCGAGGAAAGTTCTCCAGAGAACACCACCGGACTGCGCTGCGTCTCTTCCAGAACCCATCATCTACCTATCCCTTCATTTGTGAGTTACGCCTTTAAATAAATCTCCTTTTAACTACGTGGAGTGGCCTTAGTAATTTCACCAATAATCTGAGCAAGCAAAGAACATTCATTGTGCATGCTGTCTGAAAGTTCTCATTAACACTGACAAGAATTCTGCCTGGCCAGATTTTAGTCAATGCTCCTAAACTTCCTCCTGAGCTTGTCTGCACTTCTTGATAAAATTCTGTTTCAACAGGAAACCACCTGAGTTCTTTCAGCATGTACCAGTCGTTCTTCATATCTGACCACCACAGATTGGAACTCTTCATCCTCCACCATCCCCACCTGGTGTCTGACCACTATGGCCCGCTTTCAGCCTGAGTTCCATCAGCTCACTTCAGCAGAAATACTCAGAGATTTACTCTTAGAGATTTTCCACCACCAGCTCCTCCCCAACCCCTTGAATATCAATCCCTACTTATCCATTCTGTGTTCAAAATTAAGTCCATCTCTACCCAGAGGTCTCCATTCCCTTATTGTAGCAGTGCTGGATAAAATCTGATTGTAATCCACTGTCTGGGTGTCATTATGATTTGGCAATACCTTCTGTTGAGTATAACAAAATATAATATGTCAGGGATGCCAACAGCCTTGCAAAAAAGTTCTGCAGGAATCCTGGAGCATTTCTGGAAAAGTGGATACACCCTCATCACTCATGACAGCACAGAGGAAGGAAAACTCAGACATCCCCAAGTGAGCTGGTGAATGACTTGGATGACTTGGGCATTTAACTTTTCACATGTTTGTAAAGCAGACAGATGTTAACTTCTATGTCTAAATGAGCCTCCATGATCTTTTTTAACAAACCTCAAATAAAAATCCAAACACAACATGAAAACACTATGTACTGTGATTTATTGTTATTATTTTTTTGTTTACATAAAATACTGATGTATTTTTTTGAAGATAGGATCTAGCTATGAAGCCCACACTAGCCTTGAACTTGGTATGTAGTCTAGGATGTCACCAAACATCTGAGCCTCCTGCCGCAGCCTCTGAAGTTCTGGGACCACAGGTGAGTACCCCTATGCTCAGTTAGTCTGTCTAAAGTCTTAGATGTGATAGCATACAGTGAGTTTCAACTTGGAAACCATATGTAGCAGATCAGTAGTGCCCCTTTAAAGGGCAAACCTGAGGAGCACTCTGAGATGGTGTCTAGACTCCATGCACAGGGAGTCAACTGTCAGTACAAACACCAGGAGAAGAGGGCATCCCCGCTGCTTTCCTGCTTCAGCCCTCCCTAGAACAATATTCTTTGTTCTTCTCTTAATCTTCAGTCAAGAATATAAACATTTTTGTATTCTTAAATTTTACATTCTTTTAAAAAGGCAGAAGAAACTGAGTTTTTAAAAAAGCAAGGACAAAGCATATTTGCTTTATTTTTCCCGCAGAAAAACAAAATCTGCACCTTCGGCCTCAACTACATGTCCAGGCACAGTATGCACAAGATGGACTTCTACAAGCTAAGACTCAAATTTTCCTGGATGAATTTTTGTTGACTAAACCTGTGAACTTTAGCCCTCACTTACACTGCTCTAGTCACTTACTTTCCTGTCTGTTCCCCAAATGCTCAAGCATCCCACCTCCTCCTCCATCCTTCAGGTCACAGCTTCAGGGCCACACTTCAGATGCCCTCCTGACTCCTGAATGTAAATCAGCAACTCTGGGGGTGCTTCTCAGACCTTTTCCTTTCCCGGCGTGTGTCACAGCTGCACTTACTCCCTTTAATGGCCTTGTTCGTGAGAGGGCACCTGTGTGAGTTTCCTCTTGCTGCTGTAACAAATAGCTCACACTTAGTGAGCTGAAATAACATAAAACCATCTGGTAGTGCTGCTGGTCGGAGGTCTGCGACTGGTGGCAGTTGTCACCTGTAAGCTCTAGGAAGTATTTCCTTGCTTCCTCAGAATTTAGAAACTGTTTGCATATTTTGGCTCATGACCATGTGTCTTCCCTGCGTTCATTTACATATCCCTTTCTCCGACTTCTATCTCCTGCTTAGAAGGAACTTTGTGGTTAGATCAGGCTCTCCCCTACCCCCCCACTCCCTGACCCCCATATTCCAGAATAATCAAGATCCTTCATTCATTCACATCTAGAAAGTCCCATTTGCCGTGTAATGGAATGTGCTCACAGGTTCATGGATTAGCATGTGGGCACCATTGAGGGGTGATTATCCTGCCTACAATGGCATTTTGTTGATGGTAGAAATGGACCATGCTTCTCCTCCTGCATTATACTTCAGGTATTGTCATAGAACAGACACTAGATCAATGATCTCTTCTGTTGCTTTATTTAAAAGCAAATAACAACCCCTTGCATGAGTTACTAAAAAGAACCAACGAGTGTGGATAGTTTGTTCAGAACCTCCATATTTCAGGAGCATTTCTTAAGGAGATGGGTAAGAAATACAGTGTATGCCTGGAGGCAGGGGTGTGAGGGATCAGAGACGCCTTGGGCAGCAAGAAGACCCCATATTGGCCCTCTGACTATGAGGAGCCCAGCATCCCTCCTCAGAATCCAAGGGAGGGGCTTAGGCTAGGCACCAGGTGTAGATGGCATCTTCTATACCCACGTTCACTTCTGTAGCTATGGCTGGGGAATGTGTCTCTGTGTGAATGTGGGGGCCAAGGCACTGCTTCCAGTTCTCTAGTTCTCAGAGCCCAGGTCCAAGAGGGCCAGCAACAAGTGAAACACAAGGGAGAAATTTATGCTCATCAGCCAACAGGTGGTGGCTCATGAGTGGAGACAGCACTGGACTGCTCGATGTGGCTCCATGTCAGCCATGGTCCAAGAGGAGGAAAGCCTCAATGGATAAGCAAGCTTCTTCAGTTCAAGTGAAAAGTAAGCCAAGTTGTCACACTGGACTGTGTCAGACTCCTTAGACTCCCCGGAGGACCTTGAAATAAAAATGTCAAGAGTAGAAAACAGGGAGCCATTTGCTGTGAATTCTGAGCCCTAACATAAATCCCCAGTGGGATGCTAACATCTTATCCATGCACGTAACATCAGATAATATATTATATGTTAAAAAAAAGACTAGACTTTTTCTATAGGATTAAGCAAGCTCTAATGTTTTAAGGACTCTTACTAATCCAGAAGCAAGAAATTAGAAGCCGCCCCATGAGCAGGCTTGCCAGCATTCTGAGCTTTTGTGTTGGTCTACCAGTTTCCTCGCCCATATTTAAGGCAAGTGCCTCCTTGTGGTAACTGAAATCTAACCCTGGTTACCCTTATTCCTTTCCAGGAGGACTGCAACACCAGTGGTTTTTAAGCACTTTTCTTCTTCGGTTTAGATTGGCTTCTCTCAGCAGGAGGCGAGTTTACTTCTAGAGACTCTCTAGCCATGCTTGTAGATGACATTGGTTGTTGCAAATGTAAGGGATGGGTGTTTCTGTATGCATCCAGGGATGCTGCTAAATATCCCATGATACAAGGGACAGTAAGCCCACGCACCCAAAAATTATCCTGTACAAAATGCCAATAGTTCAGAGATGGAGAAACACAGACTTACACTACTATGTACATAATCCCTGCTCTGTCCCAGCTCTGATTATAAATGCAAGGAGAGAAAAGATCTGTGTTACTGAGCCAGTTGGTGGGCAGTTCATCTTGTGAATGATTTTAATCTGGAATGGTTCAACCAGCTAGTCCATTTCCTTTGTGTTTAGGGCTGGGGCATGCCATGGAAGATTCTGCTGTATTCTTTTCCTCTAACCATTTTCATTCCATGGACTAATCTCCCTTTACATTGCAGTCGGTCCCCTCAGACTCTTGGAGGGCTGTATACCCTTGCTATATTAAAAAACCTCAGGTACATACTCCTTAGGAAGTTCAATCTCACCAAAGTCACAAGGCCATTTGCGAGGATTACTTTAAAAGGCTTTTTATGACTACTATTAAATAAATTATATGTTCAATGTACTGGAGCATCAAAGAAGAAATAAGTGCAGAATTCTTGTTGCGAGTGCTCACAATAACCTGATGGGCCCCACAAAACAAGGCACGTGAGGCTACTCCAGTGTGAAAAGAACTGTCGGGTCTCATTGGGAGAAGAATTCACAAAGGGACACTATTTATGAGGAGCAGGCAGAGCTCCCATACTGAAGAACCAAGGTCCTGCAATCAGTGGGGACCATCACTCACTTTACATCTGAAGTAAATGGGTCCTGTCACTCCCTGCTGTTAACTCTGTGCCCAACCTTGTCAGAACTGGTTATATCTGGCTCTTTGGTTTATTTCTTCCCATCAGCACAAGTTTTGATTTCTTGAAATTGCTGGGAACATAAAATTGTTTAGCTTCATCCTCAAGAGTAGCCCAAGTTCTTGAAAATTCTTATATTGACAAATCATGACACAGAGCAGCTGTTATCTGCTGCCTTTTGTCAACGAGAGGCGCTGCAGAGGTGGTCACATGTCTCAGAGCTGGGGGCACAGCTGGCTAGGGAGAGCTTTTGTTGAGTTACTGTACAAAGGCCCGCTGAGTGGTTTCAACAATAGAAATGTATTACTTCACAATTCTGGAGTTTTGAGACCAAAGTATCAATAGAATTGGCTTCTTCTGAGAGCTGTGAAGAATCCTGCCCACAGTTACCCAAGATTCTTGTGGTTTGTTGGAAATCTGTGATGCTTTTATAGATGTGTCCTCCAATTTCTGCCTTCATATCTATACAGGTTGTGCCTGTCCAAATGCCCCCTGTCCTGTCCTTTTCACAGTGTACAAGTCAGATTATATGACTCTCCTCCCACTCTGCTCCATTCATCTCAAGTTGTTAGAAATGTGAAAAAACCAGGCTTCCAAATACACTTGTGTGCCAAGGTTCTGGGAATTGGGACTTTAGCACCTAAGTTCTTGGAAGACACCATTCAATGCATCACAGGAAGCTAGTGAAGCAAGGGAGATTTAGAGCCTCCAGCATTCTCCAATTTAAAGACACAGGATGCCCAAATGCCTCCAAACCACAGGATACTTCAGGTGTGCCATCCCTCTTAATTCTGTTTTCTATGGTGTCCCCTAGTACTAAAGTTCTGACTGGTGTGATTCTTCAGAGCTTCCCTCTAGCTGTTCTAGAAATATCTGCCTCTACTATCAAGAGTCAACCTGTCAATCAGCATGCTTTTTCAGATGCATCTAAACATTGTACCAACAATGAATTAGCTCCCTGTTTATTTCCTTTCTGTTAAGAATGTGAAGAAGCAAGCTATAAGTGATCGCTTCTAGAATCATGTGCTGTTTAACAAGTAGTTTGGTGCCCTTTGGGGAAGGGCAGACAACTGTGCCAAGAGCCATGGAGGGGAACAGGACAGATAGTGCACATGTCGTAATTGTCACGTGGATTGCTGAAAAACATAGTGCTCCAGCAAAACCCAGTCTCAGTACATGAGAACCAGCCCCGAGCTTCTTTGTGGCTGAAGAAGGATATACTTAGGATGGCACATGTGCAGCTTATTGGGGGCCTACTGGCAGAGTGGTCTAGGGGGCAGCAAGGCTATAGATCTGTAATCAAGTTTAAACAAAGATAACACACCAAAGCATAAGCCCAAGTAACAATCTCCCCCTCTCCCTTCCCATCCCTATCTCTCTCCCCCTCCCCATATCCCACCCCTCTCCCTCTCTCCCCCTCTTCCTTTCCCTCTCCCTCTTTCTGCTTTCCTGGATTCCTCCATACATGCCAGCTTTCCAGTTTGCCCCTTGCCTTCTATCTTTCTGTGGAAGTGAGAAGAGAGAAGGGAAGAGGCAAGAGGCTCCCACTTGTGACCGTCCCCTGGCTTTTATGAGAATGCTGCCTGTGCTAGAATATGTCGAGTACAACTCTCCAGCGTGGACTTTTTTCTGACATGGCCAAGTAAGTTGTGAATCAGAATTGAGAGTCCTCTCATACTGTGGGTCCTTTCCTTAGGTTTACAAGCACTCCATACAAAGCCAACACATTTCTGGAAAGACAGTCATAGTAACACACACACACACACACACACACACACACACACACACACACACACAGCCTTCTCCAGATCCTGGATCTGCACTGGCCCTGGTTCTTCTCCTCAATGACCCAGTATCATCACACAGAGAAGCTGTGACTATGGAAATCCATGCTATGATTTGGGGTTGGATGGTTTTTCTCCCTTCAGGCTGAAGTCCCTGAGTACAGGAACCAGGCCACCACTGTGATTTATTTAGCACAACAATACTAATAGATTTAAACATTCTTAAATACTCAAAGAAAGAAACCTAAGGTTAGGTGAATACCAAAATGGTTACTTGTCTGCTCTCCACTAACTGACTATATTTAGCATTATGGTATGAATACAGAAAGTTACGGCACCACTTTGAGGAAGTCCCTTAACCTCTCCTAACCTCGAGTATTATCACCATTCACAGAATAGTTCTGTGAATCTAATGAGACTAGCCATAAAATGTAACTACATGTTATGATTAGGATTATAAAGACCCAGACAAATTGCTTTTTTCCCTGGAGACACCGTTCTTCTCCCAAATAAAGATCACAGTTGTCACTTGGTGTCACCCAATAAGAGTATAAAATCCATCAAGGGCTCTCAGATGGGTCTTGGATAAAAGCCTCTCTATGAAGTGAAAAATATGCTTTTTTTTTTTCAGAGAAGCTATTTGCTACGGTTTACTGTGAAATATTTGTTTTCCTGATACCTCATTAATAAAACCAGTGCCGAGTGTGTACACTTTCAAATGTCCCAATTCATTATTTTAAGTGCCTCTTTATCAAGTGAAAACATCTGTGTTGAACCAACTCTGATTCAGTGCTTGTCACTGTGACAGGAGCATTTGTCAGGTCTACAATAAATCTCTTCCCATGTCTGCATACGCTTAAGATGCTCAACAGTGAACTGGAGAGCAAAGCCACTCCTGTAGCACCAAGAAGCCATCAGACAGGACAATGGAAGCTTCGCTCGGGTTCCCAGAGACATCCTGCTACTTTCGCTCTTCGGTTTTAAATGCAAGGATTCCACCCTGATTCTCACCTGACCAATTCCTAAAGTGAGGTCCAGCTTAAAACCATACATGACTCTGGCTGCCAGGTTTCTCCAGAGAAATGATAAATGTGTTGAAGCCTGACTCAGTGTGCTACGCTTCCTAAAAACACAGATATAGCCCTCCTGACAACCCCAGCCCCCCATACAAAGGACAAAACAAAATAAAACAACACCAGCAAACAAACAGGCCCAGAACAGCTTCTGGAATGGCGACTAGCAAGCCCACATGTGTTTATGAATGAATGGATAAGCCCATATATGTTTATGAATGAACGGATAAGCCCATATGTGTTTATGAATGAATGGATAAGCCCATATGTGTTTATGAATGAACAGATAAACCCATATGTGTTTATGAATGAATGGATAATTCCATTGCTCCCACATTTGGACATGGGGAGAGTTAAAGACATACAGACATTCAGAGAAGTAAAGATAGAGCTGTCAAATAAGCAGAGGTCAGCAAGATTCCCTTCCTGCTCAAAGAAGCCAGGGAAGGCCGGAGTCCTGGGAATCATCATTCGGAGACTCCGCCTTGTCTCCTGGTGTGCACACCAGGCTCTGAACTGTGTGACTCCTAGAACCTGCACAAAGGACAGCATGTGACTTTCAAGAGTAGGTTATAAATGACTTGTCTTTGTTGCTGTTGCTTTTTATTGGAATACTTGTTCTGAGAAACCAGCTGCCATATTGTGAGCAGCCCGGGGAGAGGCCGATGAGGCAAAACAGCAGCCTTCCTGTCAGCATGCAACCTAGTCAAGCCCCTCAAACACCAACTCCAGTTCCTAATTGATTTGGACCCCAAACAACAGAAATAAGACGTTCTTAGATTCCTGACTCTGGAACTATGTGTCATCATAAATACTTGTAGCTGTATGCTGTAAGTCTGTGGATAACCTGGAAATAGTGCTGGAGATTCAGTACATCCACTGTGGCAATACTTGCCAATTTGAACCGTTCAGTTTCTGCTGCACTGTAGATAGGCTCAGACAGACATTGTTCCACCCAGAATTAAATCGGGTAGATCATCCTATCAAGACCACGTCAGAGCTTATCATCCTATGGGTACCCCTTCAGGCTCTTCATTTTTAAAGTCTCAAGTTTGTAGAATGAAATGATTCTTCCATGGTTGGTGCTAAAATTCTTGCTATTTAAAGTATCTTCAAATGAATCAGGGTTTCTGGGATGCACAGCTAGTCATAAGGATCACGGGCTAAGGGGATACACTGAGTAGGCGCTGGATGAAGCCTTTTCCCTCATGGCCTTTCACTACTGCCTGTGATGCATCTATCCTGTGTGTACCTCATGCCTGATGGACCACGAAAGCTCTACAGCAGTGGTTCTCAAGCTTCCTAATGCTGCCACCCTTTAATGCATTTCTTCATGTTGTGGTGACCGACAACCATAAAATTATCTTGTTGCTACTTCATAACTATAATTTTGCTATTCTTATGAATTGTAATGTAAATATCTGATATACAACCCCAAAGGGGTCAAGACCCACAGGTTGCGAACCACAACTCTAGAGTCTCCAGGACATATGTCTCAGTATATTTCCCCAAGTCAACCTGGAGAAGTCAGACATATGACTCAACATTATTGACTTTTTGGTTTCTCGTCTACTTTTTTTTTAAAATAGACTTTTAAATGTGCCAACAAAACCATCTTAAACCAGTAACTGTAGCAATAACAAACCAGTAAGAACCAATCCTTATCATACTGTGGTTAGAAAAACATCCTGAAAGACTTGCCTTGGGACCTCAGGCTGGTAGCTGAAGAAAGTCAAGGGACACAGACCTGCTGGTGATGGGATCCATGCCACAGAATCAGCACCCTTTCAGAAAGCTTCAGCAAATGCTAGACTCTCCAGGAAGGTTGATGAAAAGCATTTGCTGGGCCCCGTCCTGCAAGCCTTGACCATAGAAAGAATGAAACTGAATAATCTGAATTCTAAAAAGGTTCAAGAGGGTGGAGATGTAGCCAGATGTAAACCACTTGCCTCTCACACATAAGGTTTCTGGGTTGAATGCTCAGCACTGTAAAACACAACCAAATTTTTTTTTTAAAGGCCCCAGGTAAAATCGCTACAAACTGGCAACCATTCTCTGAGCCTTGAATGCAGGATCACAAAGTCAAAGGCATTTAATAACCGGTCCCCACCCCCCACAACAACATAGAGGACAGGTCACATGATAGAGTGGTAGTCTGCAAAGTACATTCATGGTTTCAAAGCTATTCCAAACAAAAGCTTTGTTATAAACATTGCACAGGACGTGGGAAGTCTGACACCCTGTCCCAGATTTGGACTACCAGTCACTCTAGCGGCGCAACACACTCTAAAAGAACCACAGAATTTCATGTCATGCCAGAATTCTATAACTCACGCTCAACATTTTCTCTCCCTAATCACCCTTTCAGAGGGGCTATAGAAAATTAATTATTATGCATTTTACTTTCTAGTGTCCGTTGGAAGCAAGCTGGTGTTGTCCTTTGGAAAAAGAGGGTAGGGCATCTTCAAAGAGATGGCCAGCTATGCAAGATAGTCCTCATTGTCCCTCCAAACTCACCCCTCCCCATTCTATTTTGCCTTCTGTGCTCCACAGATGACTTCTGGGGACTCTGTGACCCAGGCTCCCTTGCCTTCCAGTTTCTAGTTGAGATTGGCCAGTGTGAGGCACGGTGGGAGACAGTGATAGGAGAGGGGGACCTGAGCCCTGATTGACAGTGCCTATGCTCCTGTGAGCCAACAACTCCTATTTGGTGACTGCCTCCTAATGTTTATTAGAGTAACTTTTCCCTAAAAGCCACTGCTGGGCTGGTCGCTTCATGTCTAAGGGTGGAGATGGGCTCTTTGTTTTCCCATTCCTAGCTGGTCTTCCTTAACTCTGAGAAGCCCTCAGCAGCTACTCTCATTACCCCAGAGATTCAGTCTCTTCCTTTAAGTGTCATAAATTCCTTTCATAGACCCCACTCAATCCACAGCTTTACTGTTCAACAGGTAGGCTCTACCCTATTAGCATCGATGTTATACAGTCTACTCAGCAGCAACCAAACACGCAGGAGAAGAATGGGCAATTTGTCTTTCAGTAAAAGCACTAAATGTTGCTTTAATTACAGAATTAACATTTTTATCTGACTGCTGGTCAGTGATTCAATTCTAGAGTCAGAGTTTAGGTTGTTCAGAAGGAAGCCAGGCAATCACAATATTGACTTTATCTAGAAGAATCCTCCCAGGAGGCTCGTAATTGCTTATTCTTGTTATCAAAGGATGCTGCATCCAGCAGCTTCTGGAAGCAGTAATGGAAGCTGCTGAGTAAGTGACTTGTCGTGACATTGCAGGGAATATGAGCCAGGATGAAGTTACACACACCTAACACCTCTGCACAATTGCTCAGGAGTCTCAGGTTGTCAGGGACACATCTGGGGCAAGTGCCAACCCCAGTTCCATGGGGTTCTAGCGATGGAAACCACCATGGGTGAACACAAATGGAACTTGAAGGTCTCCACAAATTGGTCTGCTGGTGACATCATGAAGGACCCTCACTAGGAGTGACAATTCAGTGTCGTATCTATGAGGAGAAGGAAAGGAACACCCTGGGTCACCATGCAAAGCCATGATCGGGAGACTGAAAATGAGCAGCTCCCAGCCACGGCACAAGCCACACACGGTTCATTTGACCCAAAGGGTATTTTCATTTTTAAAAACTAGTTATTAACTGTGGTGATATATTGTGTATTAAATAAAGCTTGCTTGAGGATCAGAGGACAGAGCCAGCCACTAGATTAAACATAGAATCTGGGCAGTAGCACACATCTTTAATCCTAGCACTCGGGAGGCAGAGAGCCGTCTGGATCTCTATGAGTCCTCAGCCCAAAAGCTTTTAGTTCCTGTCTCCTTATATCTTATATGCCTTTCTCTACCCAGCCATTTCAACTTCCTTCTTAGTGCTGGGATTAATGTCTTGTGTGCTTCCCAAATACTGGTAGCAAAGGCATGGGATCTCAAGTGCTGGAATTAAAGGCGTGTGCTACCACTGCCTGGCTCTGTTTCTCTCCTAGACTGAATCAATCTCTTGTAGTCCAGGGTGACTTTGAACTCACAGAGATCCAGACCTTTGCCTCCCAAGTGCTAGGATTAAAGGTGTGTGCCACTACTGCCTGGCATCTATGCTTAATCTAGTGGCTGGCTCTGTCCTCTGATCCTCAGGAAAGCATTATTTGCTATACAATATATCAACACATTTCCCCTTTTTTGTCTGAGGACTCAGAGGCTTTTAGTCAGAGGATTAATGGAGACAGGATCTCGCCTTCCATTGTGCCTGAGGATTCTGTGGTGGTGAGAAGTTTCTTTAGTGGCTAGTGGCTTGTTCCTTTATCTCTCTGATCTTTCAGCATTTACCCCAGTATCTGGCCTCGGGTTTTTTTATTATAAGACCATTTAGAATTCAAGCAACAATTAACACTTCACACTTGGGAGATTCTACATAAAAATGTAGATGTTAGCTTTTATGAAAAACAAAATTTCCATACAACACTCTACATATGATAGCACATTTGATTAATTGATGGAAATATTCATGGTATAAACTAAGGGACTAAGGGATGAGAAGGATTAAGTTCTCGAGACATGTTAGTCATGGATCTGGTGATGGTCACGCAGCTACTGGAGAGACACACAGAGAATGCACATTTAGGTCAGCCTGACATTCAATGACTACATTAGCTGTGGCTTCAAAGTTCTGAAGGAACGGCTGTGACCAAGGACATTACAACATTACAGATCTCATTCTCTCTCCCCATGAGACACAGCCATTCAGGATGTGGGGTCCAGTAGGATGCTAAGAATCCCTGTTCTGAACCAGAGGGAGCCTGTGTTTTTCTTTACAATGAAAATAAATATAACAGTGACCTTGAAGTGTCCCTATGAAAATCAGGCATCCTGGCCTCAAGGCCTGTCCCATTGACCTACATGTATGAGATCACAGTGACAGGGGAGACCAGGGCTTGAGCACAGCATAAGCAAACAATGAGATGGAAGAAATGACATTGATTTGTTCTATTTCCCAAAAGGTTGGCCAGCAGGGTCCATGTGCTCCCCGTTTCATGGCAGGCTGATTTAACAATGTGATTCCACATCATAGGAAGGCTGAAACTTCCCAGGGATCTTCTCTCATCTCTCTCCTTTTGCCTTACAGTTTACACATATAAACCACATACATACTTCCCTGCGACCACCACTTCCACTGAGAAAAATTAGAAGTTTGTAGAGAAAAAGACACATGCTTGAACACAGAACATTGTGTTACTTAACTCAGATCTTGAGTTCCTTAATCTCTAAGGTCCATACACCACACCTTTGCATTTTAAATAAATAAAGTAAAAACAGTTAACAATCACCGAGCAAGGCATACAGTTGTGGGCCAGGTAGATGTATATCTTTCTTTATTTAAAATATCTTCATTTAATCCTCTTGGCAGCCTTTGAGGTAAGCACAATCATTATCTGAATTTTAGGAATGAGGAAACAATAACAGTGCCTAGCTTGTAAAACAGGATTCCTATGAGATTACAGGTGACCTTGCTCAATCATCCTGTAAAGGAATAGCTGATAGTCTATATGACTTGGGCAAACAATTTCAGGAAGCCAAGGCCACAGGAGGGACACTTAGCACACTCTACAGCTGCACGATGTCCTCACTCCCAAGTCCCTTTTCCTGCCCCTATAGAGCATTGAGGCCAGCTTTTCCCCTGGCAGACACCTCCATTTCCTGTGGGAGAGAGGCTGCCTCTTGCTGTGTACACTAATAAAGACAATCCCATCTGTTGAAGGTCAGACTCTGGTCTCTTTCTGCCTTCTCTCTCTTATGTTTCCTATGAAATCTAACACTGAGGCTCAGGGACTTCAGCCTCTGCCAATCAAAACTCAGGGCCCCCATCACACAGCCTTGAGGAAAGGAACCCAGGGCCCTCCATCATACAGCCGCAGTGGAAAGAACCCAGCCAACATCTGGAGGTACACATACTTCTCAGCAGCTCTAAGAACACTGCTTGGTCAGCGTTTCCATTTCAGCTCTGGCGAATCCTGAGTTGAGGGTCAGTTAACCCATCGCCTGATTCCCAGTCTACAGACACCGTGAGACTGTGACCTTACATGAGCATATACCATCAAGTTTGCTGTTATACAGCAATGGAACACAGGGACAGACACAATGAAACCAGGATTATGCCCTCCGCCCCCAAAAGAAATGTCTGATTTGTTTTTCAACTGCTAGTGACTCCTTGGGAAGCAAAAGAAAGGCAGGCCTCCCATCAAAGCAGCTGAAATGTGTCATTTATTTCTAGACAGTAAGCATCCAGGGAATCCATATGTACCTGACATCCAGTTAAGTGGAGGCAGGATTTCTAGGGGCTCCAAAGACACTGGCCACTGTATCTGTCCACAGGGAGACAGACACTACAAACAAGGAGCTGCAGTGTGGAAAGTTCTAGAAAGGTCAAATATGTAGGTAGGATGGTTTGGAGCAAGAACTGGAGCTATGAAGTAGGAGGAAGTATGGGAATAAGCATCAAGTAAGACAAATTTTTGATTTAGGTCATTTGGAATGAGGAAGAATGACCTAGGTCAATGAAGGAGACTACAGCAGAAAACACCAAGATCATCCAAAATAGCTCGGCACTCAGAGGCTCATGTGCTCCCCAGAGTTTGTGGGAATGGTGTAAGTATCAGGGAAGGGAGAGAAGAGAAGGTATTACTGCTAAACCATATGGGTGTAGCCCCAGTGCTGTTAGAGTATCAAATTGAGTGCTGCTTCCAACCACCTTGCTGTTACATTAGGGGAAGGGAACAGACTAGTACTGCTTTTCTTTAATGAGGAACATGAGGACCTAGGGCCACCTTGTATAGTCCTCTCCAACAGAGCATAAATGGTCCCCATGCAAATGCACCTGATGCCATTAGTCCTTGGAAGAATGCAGATGAAAACCACAACCAGATACTATTACAACACTCATGGAAACAGCTAAAATAGAGCAGGTAGACAGCATCAATCACCGACAAAGCTATTGATCCACACTGGACCTCTCATATGCATTGGTAGGAATGAGAAATGACGCAATCTCTTTGGGAAAGGGTTTGGCTTTTTAACAAAATTAAACACATGTCTACTTTGTAACCTAACAATTCTACTCCATTTACAATAAACTCTGTCCCTAAAGTGAAAACATATTTATAAAAAGACTCGCACATGGATTATAGAAGTTTAACCCATAGTAGCCAGAACGAAAGGCAAGCAACAGACAAAGAAAAAAAAAAACGGAAAGAAAAGAAAATGAAACTGGACAGAGCCTGGGCATTCATCCCCAGTAGAACAGAGAAATGAACTGTGCTACAACAGGGTACTTCCCCATGATAAAAACAGAACAACTGTATGTTAAGAACAACAAAGGGTCTAGTCTTTTAACCTCCTCGTAAGCTAACTGGAGAGTCCACCACATTTAATGATAGAGGACACGGGATTCCTCTACTGTGCACAGCGACAATGGTTGCCAGAGGGGACTGTAGCCCAATGTTGGGCGCCAGATAATGGGATTATATTGCTAGCAATCCATGGAGTCTGCTTAGTGATGAAAGGAATTTATTTGGGGGTTAACTCACAAGACAGAATAAAGGAGTTTGTCACGGGATCCTGGAAGGGTGAGGCACGGTCCAATGCTGTTCTCTGGTGAGCTCTACCCTGGTCCGTCCCACCATCCAAAGCCACAAGGCAGCACTGTGTATGTGCATCCCGGTCTTAAGGGGCCCTGAGTGGCCACGCCCCAGGAGCATGTACCTCAAGGTCATAGGCAGGTGTAACAGTTACCTGCTACCTCATCGGGGTGGTGTTTCAGGGCATGGCTCAAACAGCTACCCACTACAGGAGACAATTTCTTGAGCTGCCATTCCAGTGAAGAGGGTCCTAACTTACCAAATTGCATCTTTTGTTGTCAGTGGTAAGCACACCTGCCCTTTGCTCCTACAGGAGACAGCATCTGTGTATTACAAGTCCCTCACCACACACATATCCTTGAAAAATGTTTCCTCCAAGAGCTATATTTGCACCTTAGCTGGCAAGATGTGAAGAAATTCTATAGGTGGTAAATCACTGACACACAAATTTCTAGAACAGTGTTTTCTGTGTAGTTTTTAGAGAGGCTGTTGTGGCCCGGAACTCTGTGGGAGTACTTTAGTTTAGATAGGTATCTAGGTGTGTGCATTTGTCAAAACTCAGTGAAAGCACACTTAAGATGTGCTCATTTCATCTTTAGTAGATTGAAATAAAGCTTTGTAGGCAGAAATTAGGGTCTAGTTAATGATATGACTTAGAGAGGTTTACACAGTGCTGGAATAAGTTCTCCACAGGACGAATTTCACCTTACCAGCAGAGGTGCACATGGCCCTTAGTGCAACGATGTTCATAGAGTGAGAAGTTTTAGAATACAACAGTGCTGATTTAGAGAGGAAGTGTGCTCTTGCCTGTAATTTGTGTTGGAAAGTACCAAAAGTAAGCTGGGAGAATGGATGGATAAAAGGATGAGTAGATGCATGCCTATGCATACAGCAAGTACAATAAGATGTTCATGGTAGAAATCTAGGTGGTGTATATACAAGTACTGTATGTAAAATTCAGTTTGGGTGCTTGTTTGAAAACAGTCATAATTAAGATGCTGAAAAAATAAAAGAAAATCTGTAAGAATAATAATAAGACACTGATGAACATTAAGAGATGATTTTTGAAAAGCCATAAAAGGGGGAAATTGAGTTATAGGATTATACAATAATTAGAAAACATCATTGGCACATAAACAAAATG
The DNA here is from genome assembly GCA_902168415.1 of Peromyscus melanophrys. Classification (NCBI taxonomy): domain Eukaryota; kingdom Metazoa; phylum Chordata; class Mammalia; order Rodentia; family Cricetidae; genus Peromyscus; species Peromyscus melanophrys. The sequence goes on from CABHPR010136754.1 coordinate 50,347, forward strand.
AAAGGACATTGTGGAAAATATTTACATAAATCCAATAGTTGAGTTGTTAAAAAGAAGAGTTCTTATAAATAATACAGAAAAAGATTAAGGCTAATTAATGTAAGAATTACCAAGCTTGTAATATTAGCATTTAGGAAGCTGAGTCATAAGGCTTGTCTAGGCCACATGGTGCAAGCCAGCCTATTTAACAAGACTCTGTGTCCAACGAACTAACTTTATTGGCAAGGATTATAAATAAGCACTTAATTAATAAGAAACATAGTATCAATACAATAACAAAATGTGCGGCATCATTAGTAATCAAAGATGTAAACTAACACATAAGTACTAGGAATTGGCAAAAGCAATTTTAAATGAGCATGACTCACAACAGAGCTAGTGTGATTGAGGCTGGCTGCCTAGCCTGGATGCCTGAGCATGAATCCAGCTCCTCCAGATAACAGATAAATGGAGTAGGTACTTAACCTCACTGTGTCTCAATATCCTCATCTCTAACACTGAAAAACAGTAGCATTTGTTAATTGTGTGATAGGAGCACTTCTCTACCCACCCCACCCTTGTAAGTACACTGAGGTGCAGGTCAGAGTGTAAGACTAACTGGGTCCCCACTGAACATTCACACTGGAAAGATATCTATGGAAAAACAAAAACAAAAACCAGGACTTCTTGAGATAAGTACATCTTCTTGTGTGAAGAATCCCTTATTTCTCTATGAAAATATATTTAAACATATTGTTTGAAGGTTTAAAACGTCAAACTGTGCTATTATTTTTTCCCTAGAAATACAATCCCCAGTTGGGACATTTTCAAATTGCTGCTTTCAACTTTGAGTTCCTTTTTTGTGCCAGGGACATTTCCTATCACTTCTCTGCTCCTATTCAATATGTTAGTCCAGTATTTGACTCAACCCCCACCCCCAGCCCGTTTGCAGCCTAGCCTTGGGGTCACAGAAAGTCAAACAGGAAGCTTGGTACATGGGGTCAGAGCAGGAAAAACTGCTGCAGACATTGTTGTCACAGGTGCTACTGGCAGTGGGCATTGAGGAGGTGGGGGTGGGGTGGCTTTCACCCTCTCTCCAGTATACCACACTTCAGGGGGCCCAACGGCTGCCCCTTTTGACCTCTCTAGCTCAGAAGCAGTAGCAGTCTCTAAGGTCATACCCATCCTTAGTGGCTCAGAACTAGCTCTCCATGGCTCTTCCCTTGGCAAATGGGTCTTTGAGTTTGATAAAACAACAACACAGGCCAATTTTCTCATCTAGAGAGTACCTTCACCTCTCAGGGTCAGCCTCCAGGAGCCTCCTCACCTCTGTCCCTTGTCTTATCCACAAGAGGGCTTGCAGCAAACACCTTAGCTCCTTATCAGCCAGCCCTAGTCCTAGGTGGCTGCTGGACTAACTAGCACTTTTTCTTTTCAGTTTTAAGCCTAAACTGGAAATCTGAATCCCGAGACAGAACCCCATTTTATATTACTGAATGACTTGAATATTCTAGAAATTTGGATAAAAGACTATAAATGGATTAGTATATGTAACGTATGTGAGAAGAATCATCTTCTCACTGTTCTGTAGGACAGGTGGGTTAGTTACATCTTTTTGACAATAAGGGGAAGCAGTCTCATTAACTCTAAGCACGACAAAGATATCACCTTAGGCCTCCCAACCTTCAGTGGCAGAACTGATGAGTCTGTACCATCCTGCCGATTAAAAATTCGAGGTAATGTAGGAAAGGAAGCACAGTCAGATATGGCCTCACAGCAAGAGCAGGGTCATCACCTGACCTGATCACGTGACAGGAGGGAGTTGACAAACAGAGAATGTCTTTTGGCTAAAAATGGACAATTATAGTGAATCTTCTTTGGCAATGATATGTAATTTCCTGCAAGGGAAAAATCATCCTTTTCAATGCTAATGTTTTTTAAGTTTTCCTCAGTTTATTCAGAATGCAAATATTTCTAGAGCAATGTAGGTCTTTGTCTTCATAAACAGAGTTTGCCATAATATCATACTCTTTCTAATTCCTCAATCTCCTTAATTCAAGGTCATCTTTACATATTGCATTTGGACCAGGCGGTGGTGGCATATGCCTTTAATCCCAGCACTCGGGAGGCAGAGGTAGGCAGATCTCTGTGAGTTCGAGGTCAGCCTGGTCTACAGAGCGAGATCCAGGACAGGCACCAAAACTACACAGAGAAACCCTGTCTTGAAAAGCCAAAACAAACAAACAAAAAAAACTCAACCAATCAACCAACCAACCAAACAAACAAACAAAAATTGCATTTGCTGTTCAGGACATCTGACAAGAAGAAGCACTTTTTAAAATTATTAAATATATTTATTTATTAATTTGTTTATTTATTTATTTAACATCCCTGTTGCAGTTTCCCCTCCCCCCTCTCCACCCAGTCCTTCCCCCTACCTCCCCATTTGTTCCCACCCTCCAGTCCACTCCTCCTTTGCTTCTGTTTAGGAAAGGGCAGGTCTCCCATGAGTATCAACAAAACAGGGCATATCAAGTTGCAGGAAGACTAGCAGCTCCCCATGTATTAAGGCTGGGCAAGGCGGACCCCGTATGAGGAGTAGGTCCCCAAAGCCTACGAACAGGAACTTTGGATACATACATACACTAACCTTCAAATTTACCCACTTCTAAAAATCATTTGCTTGTTAGAAACTTGTCTTCAGAAACGTTTTCCTTACAACCAGGTGACCCTCCTCACTGCTATACTCTGGCCAATAAAAGTCTTACAATCTGATGCTCCCTGGATGCAGGAATCAGATGACCTCCGAATTCACTTGCAATTCATGAGTAGGACGAGCTAACAAACTCACAAGAGAGGGTCTGAGCAGCTCTCCAACACATAAAATGTGTGAGTCTCAGTGCATACGATGCTCAAGTTTGCTGCCCAAGGTTTATTCCTGGTTCTTGACTGTGTTTGAGATGGGCAAGTTTACTTGAAACCTGAGTTCCAAGCAACTTCTAAGTAAGTAACCAGCTTACGTAACTTCTAGAATGAAACTTGGTACAGAGAGGAGGCATTTATTCCTACAGCACTGGGTTATTTCTTTTTAAAAAACCGACAGAGAGTTGGAGACATAAGGGAATGTCTTAATGTTACTAAAGAGGCAGTTACTTGCCTGTCCCATATCTTGAAATTAATTCCTAAAGCTATTTATGACACATGAGCTATCCCTAGACCTATACTTTAAAGGATGCTATTTCCAGGCATGAGCCATTCAGGGCAGTATCTTGGGGTTTTCAGGAAAGAAAAAATCAAATTAGTTCAGCTGATCCAATAACCAAAAGCCATTAGAAACCTTCAGCTCTCTTGGTAACAGCTCCCTGTTCTTCGAACTCTCCTGCCTTGGAACTGCAATGTTTAGTGCAAAAGTCCTCTTTCTGATTGCTTTTGGCATGGGCTGCAGGCAGGTGAGCATGTAGCTGAAGTGCATCTGGAATCAAAGTTTTACAGTGACATTGACCTTGCTCTAAAAGCCAAAGGGAGAGTTCCATTTCCACTGTCATGTGTAAGGGATATTCACATATTCTGGCTAGGGGCAGGGGTGGGGCTGTAGATCAATTTTAAGACTGTAAAATATAGATCCCACAATACTATGAGAAAATAATCACTAAAGCAATTGTCTAATAAAATTTTGATTTATTAAAAAATGATTCCTGCCTGTCTAGCTAGTAATGGATAACTTGCTCTCTGGTCATCATCTCTTCACTTCTTTCCTCCAGACAGGGGTTTACCCCCACCCTCACCCCATACACACACACACACACACACACAAAAAAAAAAAAACGACTGAATTATTTCCCTCTCCTAATTTATATCAGTTACAATCTCCAGTGTCCCAGAACATGAGAGCGTTGATATGGAGCACTCGAGGTCACTCAGTCAAAACCAGAGAATTACAACAGAGCCTAAACTAGTATAACCAATGTCCTTAGAAAGAAGGGATTAGGGCAAGCACAGAGAGAAGAAAGACCATGGAAAGATGACAGGGAGCAGACAGACACTAACACATTGAGAGGAGAGACCTCAACTCTGCTGACACCTAGATCTTGGATTTCTGGCTTCTGGAGCTGAGAGAAAATAAATTTCTGCTATGTAAGCCTCAGTTTGTAATGCTTTGTTGTGATATCTATAGCCAGTTAATACAAAGTTTCTTTTTGAATTAATTTTTTCTTTACACTTTCTATTTATTTATGGGGGTGGGGGCACTGTGTGCCAGGTACACCTGTGGAGGTGAGAGAACATCTTCAGAGAATCAGTTATCTCTACCATATAGGTTCCAGAGATCAGGCTTAGTATCTTTGTGTCCACTGAGCCATCAGGCCAGTCCATGATACAAGATTTCACTGGTTGAAAATCTGCATCCCAAACTATAGAGTTAGGAGAAAATGGATCAACATATATAACCGCAGTAGTACCAAGGATAGTACTTGAATTATACTTTGAGAATATATTTTTGCTCAGCAACTGGACTTGTTTAAATATGTTACCTGGGGCATGGGATATAGCTCACTTAGTGGAGTTCTTGACTAGCACGCACAAGGCTTTGGGTTTAAGGCAGTTCAAAGTCATTTTTAAATACATAGCAAGTGTGAGCCCAGCCTGAAAGACATGAGACTGTGTCTTAAAAAAATAAAGTAAAATAACAAAAGAATGAAATCACGTGTAGCATTTTCCCAGGAGGTAGCCCTTGTCTGTCCTGTTCCGAACGTGAAATGTCCTCCCCATTCCGAGCATTATTTTCACCTTCTAGCATGCGATAAGGTCATTCCAATTGCAGGCTTTACATCCTTGCTGTCTCCTTCATAGCTGTGTGCCAGCAGATTCAACTCTTCCTTCTCTGTGGAGCCAACTCCTGTATTCCTTTATCACTCAGCCAAAGAAGAGCCCTTCCTACAAGGCAGAGAAGCCCTTCCTACAAGACACAGAAGCCCCTCCTACAAGACGGAGGAGCCCCTCCTACAAGACGGAGGAGCCCCTCCTACAAGGCAGAGGAGTCCCTCCTACAAGGCAGAGGAGCCCTTCCTACAAGACGGAGGAGCCCTTCCTACAAGGCAGAGGAGCCCCTCCTACAGGAGGGATTCCTTGGCAGGTGCTGCCTTCAACACTCTGTGGTTTATACTCTTTCCTCTTAGTACTGACTACCAAGAACCAATCAATCAGTACTAAGGCGACTCTTCTTATAGGAAGGGGAACTTCATCACTACACTGAAATGTCATTTCTGAAGAACGTAAGAGAGAGCCTTAATTTAGGGCAAAGATTTCAATGCTGTATGAAGATCATGTGTACTCATGTTAAAACTGTAACAATAGTAGGTGAATTGTCACACTGAAGACTGTAGAGTCATTGATCTGCATTGCTCCAAGAGAAGGATGGTTCAGTTCTGCGTGCATATTAGAGTCTTCTGAGGAATGCTTAGACTATTCTAATAGCTTTCACTTGGAGCCTGAGCTAGTTGGTATGGAGTGAGGTGCATTACTTGTCATTTCCAAAATATACCAGGAATTTAATGACGGGATGAGGGGAGGGGGGTTGGTGAAAAAGAGAGACACAGAGATTGTGAGAGGCTGAGAGATAGATGGAGGAAAAGGACATTGATTTATTTTTGTTCCTAACTACTGTGTTTAGACATGTGGGACCCAGCATTGTCTTTGAAAGCAAAACTTGGAATAAATTAGGTTTGATTGCAGCTAAGAGCATCGTATTACAGCCTTGGAAAAACAACTCAAATTGTTGCATTGCGAATGGATGTTATCTTTAACTACAGCATCACCGTGAGACAGCTTTATAAATTACAGGGTACAGTGGGTTATTTTGATGAGATTGTGGGTTCTTTGTATTGCTTACTCAGACAGGGATAATAACAGAATACAAGTGCGTATGTTTATAGTTTCAATTGAAGAAGCCCTTAAGGACGATCAAGAAGAAATTAATCTTGATTGCATCTCCAGAGCACATTTGCTTCATAGTGAAGTTGGCATCACCTCAACTGCAGTTAGATGTCAAGGTGAGTGAGATTCCATCTAGGAGTAACCAGTAACCTACCCTCTAACTGCAGCCCAGCTTGTCCTGGCTGTTCTGCCTACTTGCTAAGATGAATTTGTTGATCTCACTGAGTTGTTCAAATAATAAATACTTAAAACCTCAAGTAGGATTGCAAGTTGTTATAAAAGGCTCTCCATTATTTTCCATTATAAGTGAATATCATCTTGTTCATTAACAACTCTAATTGGCAACAAGAAGGACATGGTTAAAATGGTGCTACTGGCAACTGAAAGCTGCTGGGAGAGGGAGAGTCAGTTTTCCTTAAGGGATCCCAAGTAAGTAGACATTGCTCCAGTAGAAGGCCCCATCCTCAAGACTATTTGGACAACACAAATTAGACTCTATGGGCTTTAAAGTAAATAATAAATAAATGAATAGGACATTAAATTTGGTTGTTAGGGAAGTAGGGGTGGATATTGGAGGAGTTAGGGGAGAGAATTGAATATGATCAAGACACATTGTATGAAAATTTCCAAGAATAAGAGCATTATTTTCAAAAATAAAAATAAAAACACTTTGTAATTACATCACACTGTTTTTCAATGAAATAATATAATAAAAGTATTTTCTTTAGTAACTAATGAACTATCAGGTTATGAGTGGGCAAAGTGCTGTTCATTCATAGGAGAGAATAATAACCTAAAGTATAGTAAAGTTTAGGCCGAACAAGTTACTTTAGTATCTAGTTTTCAACATTTAATGCTTTACTTAACTCTTTTTTTCACAGTTTTCGTAGTGATAAGTTAATATAAAGCATTAAAGCCAGTGACCAGTGAAATAAAGAATAATAGCTTTGAGTTACTATTACAAAGGCTGCAGATTACATGCTTAAAAAGGTTTATAGGAGAATTGGAAAACTTATTTCTAAAGTATATGAGGAAAACATGAACATCTATGTATATGTTAATATATTTAACAAGTTTAAGCATATCCATAAAGTCTATAACTCCATTAAAATAGTGCTATGACAACATGAGGCTCAGCACTCTGATGGCTGAAGAAACCCCACTTTGTGCTAGGCATCCATCTTGGTACCCACTAGTCATATGTGTCTGACCCCAGTCCCTGGAAGATAAGTTCCCATAGCCCTCATTCAATGACCCCCACCCCAAAATGTGCAGTTGTGAGCATCTGCTGTGTTATGATATGACTAACTGCTTTTTGGCTTCTGTAACCTGTGTATGCAGACATTCAATACCTATTTTGAGGCCGCTTTGACTACCTAGTCTTGGCAGAGCATGTACAGTCTTGGCTTGTTTGTACAGATACTCAAAGTCTTCTTGTGGTTTTTGCCTTTAGAAATCCTTCCCTTACCCTCCTTTGTATGACACATCTCTGATTTGGCTCAAAGATTGTTGTCTTGCTAGCGGCTTTAAGAAATTTAACTAGTTATAATCCAGATCAACTCTACAGTCTTTTCCCAGGGGTGGTCACAAACTCTAGACCAGCACTAAGGGAAAGTAGTCATGCATAGGGGAGTTGGCTGAGATGATGTTTAAGTTGCTATTACAGCTGTAGCAACGATCTCTTTATAAAGATATTAAATACAAATAACCAAGGAAGCCATAGCTTTTCTCTGTCCCCATCTTTTCCTACCCAGATATCCTACAAGGACTTCAAATTCAGCATTTTTCAAAATGAAATCATTTCCCCTCACTCAACAGCAGAGCTCTGGCTTCAGTTGACCCCAGTTAACTGTTCTCTGATCAAGTTAGATAATCTCACTCCATCACCAACTCCTCTCTCCTTACCCTAACTCACCCACCTATTCCTTCAACTAATGTCATCTAATTTTTCTCTTGGATCTCTTACACCGCCCTTTAATCCACAGCCACTAGGTTACTTACATGTTTGTAGCATGCCAACATCTCCCAGTGAAGTGCTGTCCCACTACTACTCAGCTGTTTTTAGGAACAGGGCACAGTTAAACAGAAGCAGGGACAAAAATCCCCGGTCCTGGGGTCACTGCCCCGTTCCCACCGCAGAAGCATTTCCCATCCCGTTAACAGATGAAGCTTGTGAAAACAAAAATTGACTGCATCACTCTTTTGGCTGAGATTGTTCCGTGGCTACTTAGCACACGTGTCTTAGTATTCTAACCAATTTATCCCAGTCCAAACTGGAGAATTTAATTTTTTCCCCTACTCCCCTACTGACACATCCTACTCCCTCTTTCTAAAATATCCTTCTTCACTCCCTGTTTTAATATAAACAATTCTATCACAAATCCAAAGTGTAAAATTACGTTGCCAACCCAGCTAAGCCTGCATCCTTCAGGAGGAGTAAGTGGTGCCTCCCTGTTAGCACTGTGCGGACCCTTACAGTGGGTGAGTAGCTTGGCAATAAGTATAAAGTACCTACTGTGTGCTCGAATATAGTACCAGAAAAGAGATATGATCATATTTTCATGGAACTAATATTCAAATTGTGTAATACAGTTAGTCAACGAACAGAAAGAACAGTCCGTCTAGTGAGATGGGGACAGACTAACAGGGACATGCAGAGCTGAGAATTGGAGACTTGCAAAGTGAGACAACTTAATTCTTTTTGGATGGACTTCCATGTCTTTGGTGTCCTTTAACTGTGACCCACAAAACAAAAATGAAATCTTATTTGTTAATGTACACGAGTCATTTGTTAATTAACAAATAACATTATTTGTTAATGTACAGTGTCTGACTTCAATATATGAATCAATATATGTTCAATAGAAGAAGTTAAGAAAGGGAAGGAGGGAGTGAGGAAGGAAGGGAGAGAGGGAGAACATGAAAAGGGAAGAACAACAGGAGGAGGGAGCGAGTGGAAAGGAGAAGGAAGAAGTGGCAAAGAGAGAGAGCGAGGGGCGAGGACGGAGGAGGAGAAGAATTTGTGTTATACGAGTCTCAGAAACAAATCTAGAAATGCTTTGGCTGAGCAAACATTAATTACGGGTATTTAATCACTTATGTGGACTGTCAACCAATTACGTGTAATCGTACTAGTTTTTCACCAGTGTGACAAGGGTTGCCTGTAAATAATTCACCTTGGTTTACACCTGTCTACTCTGAGCAGGTAAGTCACCTCATCTTTCTCTCTCTGTCTCTGTCTCTTTCTTTCTGTGCCGGAAGTCAATCCAGGACCATGTATATCTCCTTTATCCACAAGTCCTTGTGATGAGGGATGGTTTCTCTTTGCTAATGCGGGAACAACAACATACCAATAAAGAGATACAATTTACCTGAAGAGTACTCACTTATGAAGTGAAGGGCTAAGCACCAGTCAGTAGCGCACTGATGTCTCTCATTTTTCTTATTTGTGTGCAAGCCTCCACCTCCAGGTGGAGCCAGTGTGCTAGGAAGTCATGGACATGCAGTTGGGGTTGGTTGAATTAACGCTTCCAGATAAGCCCATCACCAACACACATCTGTTGCATTATACAACTTTTGATGCTTACCTGTTTAAGGATTTTAAACATAGCAAAAAACAAACAAACAAACAAACAAACAAACAAAAAAAACCCAAGGAACTCCTGTATGTTTCATTATTCCAAAGGCTATTTGATTAATAGGACTTTTAATAATGAATATGAGAGCCGGTTGTGAGTCCCACAGAGAAGACATTCAAAAGAAATAGTAAATATGGCCCAACTGTTTTTGCACACAACTCTGTCTTGAAGTAATTATATTTCTCTGAAAAGAGTTGAAGTGGCCAAGTGAGACCAAGTGAGTTGGGCCTTAAAGCTAAACTTTTGTTAGGGCAAAACTTCCATCCATACACAGTGGGTTCCCGAGTCTTCCCTCAGCCTGGGAAGTCCTACACCGACTTAGCAGAGCTCGTCAGAAATCCAGCCAGGACCTGAGCACAGATCAGACATGAATCTTTTCCCAAGAATTTTAAACTTGTTTCATTTATGACATCTGGGTTGAGTTAAGCCAGAAATAAAAGTGTTTTTTTTTTCTTTCTTTTTTTTGGTTTTTCGAGACAGGGTTTCTCTGTGTAGCTTTGCGCCTCTCCTGGAACTCACTTGGTAGCCCAGGCTGGCCTCGAACTCACAGAGATCCACCTGGCTCTGCCTCCCGAGTGCTGGGATTAAAGGCGTGCGCCACCACTGCCCGGCCTAAGCCAGAAATAAAAGTTTTATAAAGCTCAACTCCTTCCTGTTTAATTGGAAGCATGTATCATAGAAAAGTGAACAATTAAAGTCACAAAATCAAAGGGAACAGCAGCTTTCCAGCCAACTACGAGGGAAACCAAGGATATGTTTATGTTTGAAGGTGGAAAGTTGTGGTTTAGAGTAGGACACGACAGGACTTCTTGAATGCTGCCAACAAGCATCCTTGGTTCCCCTCAGTTTGGCTACTAAAGTGTGCATAGATAAATCCTCTGATTACTAAATTGTTCCTTGAACTTTGTACAAGTGAGTTCACTCTGTATATTTTGAATGTCTTTATTTCTTCATTTGATAGGATGTTGGTGAGATTCATGTAAACATTTTGTGAATTTTGAGTTAATTCATTTTTTCATTTTATGAATATGTCATAGCTGATTATCTATTATCTTATCAATGGACATTTCATTTATGAACAAACACATGCTCACCGTGCAATACCTACTTTTTTAAGAACAGAAGACAAACCAGCAAAAACACAAAAACCCTGGGTCTTAGGGACTGACTCAGGCCTTCATGTTTGTAAGGCATGCATTTTGCTGACTGGGCTGTCTCCTCAGTTCAACCTTTCCTCATTATAAGTTAATTACCTCAGATACTTGGTGTAGTGGAGGAAAGCTAGCTAAAACGATCTTTCATGGTCTTTTTTGTTTGCATTGCTTTAGACCTCTATATAGTTTGAACCGAAGTAATGCTGGGGACATCTTTGCCTAACTCTTGATTTCCTCCTCAGGGTAGATGAAGCTTTAAATATTTCTTTATTACTTTGATATTTGTGATATATCTCTTGTCACAGGCTCCCAGGATGGCTTTTAATTTGTTTCCCTAATGACAAGTGATAGTTCGTTGCTTCCTTGTTATGTTTTTTTTATTTAAGTGGCAGAGTGATGTTGACCTTATAGGATGAACAGGGCATTACTCTCTACAGTTCTAATTTTTACAAGACATTTCACAGAGTTGGTGCTATTTATTCTCAAAAGACAGATAGATTTCACATTGAAATCATCTGGACATAGAGAGCTTTAAAACTTTTTAATATTCATAAGACAATCACATTTCCACTTCCTCTTCCTTTATCTTGGTTGTTTGGCCTTTTAAACTTTTTTCCACACGACTCCATTTTGTCTGAGAAAGTCTTGCATGGCCTGGATATATAAGTGTATAAAATACATATACAAATCAAGAACTCACTCACATTACATCAAAAACAAATTAATTTTAAAACAATTCTTTGGTATACATATAATTTTTACCATTTGTTAAAGATGAAAGCAAATTTTCATACTAATAAGATACGCTAATTGAGTTTTATATATAGGAGCTACATCGTGGCTGTATATTCAATGCAAAAGGATGAAGAGCATCTTCAATGCTTTTTTTCAAAGTTGAAAAACAGTGATTTTATAATCCTTAATGCTGAGACCATGACTCATATAAAATGTAGTATAATATAGCAAAAGTATGCTTAGGGACATTTCAGAAATTGATGAAAATTCTGGCTAAACCCAAGTCAAAATTTATTTGATATTTTAATCTGAAATTCAAGTCAGCATAGAGCAATTTTTTCAAATGAAACATTTCCCCTCTTTCTAGTTATGTGACCCATGGGTTTCAAACCAGTAGGTATGAAGCTGTAGTCTATGCCATTCTCATCATTTGCCCATCTTACCTGCACAGTTAGGGAATGTTAAGGGACTATTGTGATAATGATCATTTTCGTCTTAATTTTTCTTTTGGTTTATTCGTGTTTTCAGTTTGGAAACTCACTTTTCAGTTTTATCTTTTTAAAGAATCAGGTCTTTTGTTCACTTGATTTCTCCTACTTTTATATTGTTTCTGTATCTCTTTCTTTTTAAAGATTTGTTAGTTTGGTTGGTTTTGAAACAAGTTCTCACCAGCTAGTCTAGACTGGCATGGAATTCCTGCCTCTTCTGCCTCCGATTACTGGCTGCTGGGGCCACAGGCCTCCACAGTCATGTCTGGCTCAACGTCGTCTCCATTATTACCTTTCTTCCACTTGATTTCAGGTTTCTTTACTTTGTTTCCTTTCTTCTTCTTTTTTTTTAACTTTCTCAATTTGGAAACTTAGGTCATCAAGACATCCAAAGTTTTCAAACATAAATATTTTACTATACACATGACTTCTAAGATGCCTTTGGCACCTCCCACAGATTTCACTGTTTTTTATTTCATTCAAAACACTTCAGTTCCTTTCAGACTGCCTCTTTGCCCATGTAGGAGTGTGCTGATTAATTTCAATATGTCGGAGCTCTTCAGAGTCTCTGGGGCTTGTTTTAAGTTCCGTTCATTTATGGAAAAATATGCTTAGTATGATTTCAATTTCAAAAAAAAATTTATAAGATTTGTTTTGTGGTAATTACATAGCATTTAGAAAATTCATCTTAGCAAAACTGTGCTTTGTTGGTAGAGTCCACAGAGCTTTCCTGACGATGTATGAACTAGGCACCAAGCCCTCATCAGAGGCAGAATACTGCTTCCGTGATCTTTGACTTGAGAATACTATGAAAATAAATTTCTGTGTTTACATACTGAAAACCAAAAACAAACCATTAAATGGAAGTACTATTTTCATATAAAATAGAATTCATTTCTATAAAGAACATGACATTTGGGAGGCAGAGGCAGGCAGATCCCTGTGAGCTTGAGGCCAGCCTGGTCTATACAATGACCTCCAGGACAGCTAGGACTACATAGAGAGACCCTGTCTCACAAAACAAAGCAAAACAAAAAAGAACTTAAATATAAAAATCTTAAAAAATTCATTCTCTAAAGATAGTTAACAGTTTGATATGCATTTTTCAAAATACTCTATATAAACCACCACACACACACACACACACACACACACACACACACACACACACACACACACACACACGTGTATGTATTATCTACATTTATAGCTGTTTGGATGTGGGTACATGTAATACATTTGCAAAGAGGAAAAGAGCTCATACTATTAAGATCCTTTGTAATCTACTTTATGTCTACAAAAGGACAAATTAGTGGCTGGCACTAATGATATTCTTCGAATAAATTCATGGAAGTATAATTTCTTCAAAGGATGATCACCGTTTTAAAGGTTCACCATGTCACAGTGTAATGACAGGGTATTTCGAAAACATTGTATGAAATCTTCCAAGACACCCTGCTGCTGAGGCTTACCCATCTCAGAGCTATGCCGAGCAAGATTCCACCACCCAGACTTCAGAGGAGGGACATGTCATCTCCGTAAATGAATCCCAGAAGGATGACAGCAGATACCAACACAACTACAAGGGGAAACGTACGGCTTCACTGATGGCCTTTGGAGTGTGGTGATGAATGTGGAAATCAGTGAACTGGTTAAAGACAGCGACCCTCCAGGTACTCATAGCTCTTCTACCCAGGAAGCAAAGCTGGCTTCTGTAGGAGTAGACAATGTAGAGATGAAGGTGTTTTATAGCACACAGGTTGTCTATAAATCTGTATTTTAGTAAGAGGAATGCTGTTTTCCACCATAAATACTTCCTGACCTGATGGAAAAGTCTGCTTGATAAGAACAAAGAATTGATACAGGTTTTGGGAACCATTTTTTCCATGACAGAGCTCTCAAATACCAATGGGAATGTGCAGGGAGCCGATGAATATGTCATGAAGAGCCCTTGAAGCTTTTATTTTTACATTCCTCTGTGTTCAACCCCTTTTTCTCTTGAATAGAAAATACTTGAAAAATACAGGGCAGTAATATATAACCAAACCCACAAATCTCTTAAGTGAAAAAAAAATATCTCTGGTTACCAGTAAAACAACAACAACAACAAACAAAAAACTGGCTCATGAAACCAGTCCAGAAATTGTTCTGTGTATTGAACCAAGCCTCAAAGGTAGGTAGCTTGGGTCATTCTTCTTGTGAATCAATTTTTTTCCATAAAATACATTTAATCATACCAAAAGAGACATCACTCCAGGGTCCCCATCTTACCTTAAGGGAACAACACACCTCACCTGCCACACTCAGTAACCCCATCCAGGAGGCATTAACCACATTGGGAGGTCTGCCATCTTCCCTGATGGTGGAGTTCCCTTCTGGAGTATGTGCAAGGGCCGTGACAGCAGGAGGTGGAAACAAGTCAGACGAATTTAAAGGCAGGCACTGAATCAGAGAGTAAACAGTTCTAGTTCTTGTCCTTGGGCCTGCACCGGGATGCCAGGAGAGTTCTCATTTCTTGTTCTCTCTTCTAAAGGAGCAGCCCTGCCTATACATGTCACTATGTGTGTCATTGAAAAGCCAGTCCAGACAGTCATCCCTTCTGGTGAACAGCCTTGGAACTGGATCTCTGGGTTTTAATGGTGAAAATGGGTTGTATACTTCCCCCCATTTCAGCCCATCTTTTAAATGTCACTAGGGTCTCAACTCTCAGAGGGTTGCAGTAGTCTTGGCGGCCATCGAAGGTGGATACTACAGCTCTGTTGAGGCCCATTAAGGGAAAGCTGTGGTTAAAGAATAGAATCTAACAATGGTCCTGGGTGGAGATATGACATTCTGATCCACTCCAAACATTAAAAAGTATGCACTGTTGCTTTCTCTCTCAAGAGTTGATCTAGCTTGGCCTGTTAATCACATGGCCAAGGAGTCCACCCAACAGGAAACCTGACTATCTGAAGATATACTAAAGAGAAGGGAGAAATAATTATCCCTTTGGTGAGATAATGTACTTATTCTCCTACGAGCCCACCCTTGGTGTAGTCCCTTACAGAGACACTGCCATGTAGCTCTGCTAAACCTCCAATTCTTAATGCTCCAGCCTCCAGAGTGCTGGGATTATAGGCAAAGTCCAGAGTGTCTAGTTCTGTGGAAATTTGTACAAAATTAAGTCTAATTGAACAAATAACTTGTTTATTCTGTTTATTGTCTGCATTTCAGGAACACAAAAGAGACCAAATGTGCAACAGGATCATGAGGAAGACTACTTTGATAGAGAACACAGGCCCGTGCCTTGACTGCAGGGTGGGGTGTTTGGAAAGCCATCCACTTAAATCGGCAGATACCAGATCTGAGCCTGTGTGAGTCATTATACGTCCTTACACTTTAAATAGTACTCTGTTACCAGTGGTAGCTGTGTGTATCTGTCTATATGACAGGTAGGTATTCATGTGAAAATTCCAAGCAACTTTTTGTCATCTTTGATTTAGTTTCATAAAGGATCTCATCCCACAAGTTGGTAATGATAGCTCATCAAATTGTCTGCTCTGCACCTCTGTCAGAAGAGCTCGTATTAACAGAAATGGGGAAACATGTCAACTTCTGATCTAAACATTTTAGGGCTGAGGGTTTTCAAAGCTA
Organism: Peromyscus melanophrys; assembly: GCA_902168415.1. Taxonomy (NCBI): domain Eukaryota; kingdom Metazoa; phylum Chordata; class Mammalia; order Rodentia; family Cricetidae; genus Peromyscus; species Peromyscus melanophrys. Next base: position 65,905 of record CABHPR010136754.1, read on the forward strand.
ATTTGTTCCAGGCTAGCAAAGTTTCATAGCAGCCAGGCATCCTTTCTTTCCAAAGTGCTTTTCATTATGAGTAGCATTTCCCCTATAGTTTGCCATGAGATGGATCAGTGTTTTCCCCACCTCCTTGAATACATGTGAACAGAGATGGCAGGTTGAACTTACATGCAGATAGGAAGGAGCCACTGGCTGTTTTGTTAGGCATATGGCATGGTAGAGTAACAACAACAACAACAACAACAAAACAAAAAAAGGAATTTTAGAATCATGCAGACCAATTCAAATGTTGGTTTTGGCCACCTACCAGCCTATAACCATCCCCTGTCCCATGCTCTTTCCTCATCTGTAAAGTGGGGTGAATGGTGTTACCTTTGCAGGGATGAATTTTGATAACTGAGCAAATAGAAGCTTAGACACTGGCACACAGGAGATGTTTGGATATCTGCCTGTTCCCATCTTCGTTGCATATCTTATTAACAACAACAACAGTAGCAAGTGACAAGGAGAGGAAGGCAGGATCTTCTACTCCTGACTATGAACAAATGTCAGAGCACAAATCTGCAGTGCCGGGCTCTTAGAAAATACAAGGCAGGGTAGGTTAGACGTGTGCGGCCCTCAGAGAAACTGCTCTCAAGTGGCCAACAGACAGATGTGATTAACCTCTTTGTTCATGTTATCACATTCCATCCAAAGCACTATTAGAGGTAACAAATACCAACATGTGGACCGTGAGAGAGGTGAGTCAGTGTGGACAGGGCTGAGTCAATTCTCAATAAAGTCAGGAGTTGAATCTGTATTCAGCATACAGCAGCCTCCTCTATAAATATTTCTCTTCACCCTGGATGTTAAATTTAGCATAGGCTATTTTACCACATTATTTACTATTTATTTATCATTTATTATTTTTATTTATTTAGTGTGTGGGTGTAGAAGCTCATGCCATGTGTATGTGTGGAGGTCAAAGACCAACTTGTGGGAGTTATGCTGTCTTTTCACCATGAGGGGTCTGGTCTGGGGACTGAACTCAGGCCATGAGCCTTGGCAGCAAGCATCTTTACCGACTGAAGGCATCTCACTGGTCCATAAGCACAGCACTTCTTTTTACATACGAGCGTGAGGCCAAAACGATACTCAAGAAATGCTGTACAGTTCTTCAAAAGGGAACATAACAGCTGAAAAGATTTGCTGCCAAACTGCTTTCATGCTGCTGCAGTATTTCCTCTTGCTATCCTTGAGCAGTTTGAGAAGAAGTGCTTTGAAGGTCTCTTTCTCACTTTCTAGAAAAGGTTACAGGGGCATGACAGTGAGCCCCTACCCCCCCAATCTTCAAGGTTCTCTGCTGGAATTTGCCACTGATGCCATCTCGGATTCCAAACTGTAAACTGTCTAGCCAAATGTTTCTCTTTCCTAAAAGAAAGAACTATTTCTCTGAACTGCATTTTAAATTAGGGAATGCCAAAGCATTTCACTTTAGTAAAGTAGAGGAAAAAGTGCTCATTGGATGACCCGAGCAAGCATCTGACTCCTTGTGGCTAGTTGGTAGCAAGTTTCTCATCAGACCGTCCACTTCAGTTTCTTGTGAATATAAACCTCTGGACTGAGGGTTGGAATCCTGGGTCCACTTTAGGGTCTGATAACATTTCCACGGGACCTTGACTTCTGTGGCTACATGGCTATGGTGTCTCTTCATACAGTTAGAGTCAATGGCAGAGAGTGATTTTTGCTTTTAGACAGCTCCAGATAAAAGTTGGACTGCCTGGAGCTCATCCTGCCTGCTCAGTAACCAGAACTCCGTGGTTACCGTTCTTAAGTATCCTAACAGTTTATGAGATGATATGCCTCCTTGACATTTTCTGCCTCCAAGACATTTTCTTGCCCCCTTTGCTCTGGTTGCAGGAGAGAAGGAAGAATTGATTAAAGACACAGAAGCACGAGGAGACCAGGGTTTACTCTCCCTACAGGTACACTTAGGACTGTACAAATTAAGAGCTCACTTCGGCCTATCTGCGCAGGAAGCCAGCTAGAATGTCTCCTTTCCTTTTGATGGTATATGTATGAGAGTGAGAGACAGAGCACCTGCCCGTAGTCTCTGCCCACCTGAAGTCCAGGCAGAAGCTCACTTTGCATACAGATGGTCCATCAAGGCTTCCTGCTATAGAGACAGTGAGGAATGCTTCTTAGCCAGGGACTCTTTCCCGACTAGAGCTAGACAGCAGCCATCTCTGTGCTGGCCATGGGTTGGCACCAGGGATGCTCTACTGAACAAATAAGGACAGAGAATAAACGTATGGGTCTGCACTGGCTATTCACCAGGCAGTGTGAGATGCGGCTCAGGAAACTGTTCTGAGAAGGAAGTGAATCGATGCATGAGAAGGACTCGAAGCAGGGCCTGATACTAACATAGCACTGATCATTAGTAAGGATCAGGACCAGCAACTCATTTACAACACCACAGAACAAAGAACACACGTGCAAGCCTTCAGACACACAAGGCTGTCAAGATTTACCCCATGCCTTTTCACTAGCTTTATGACTCAGGAGATGTCAGCCACAATGAAGCTCCTAGTCTAGGCGATACTGACTCTGATGCCATATACAGATACCATAAAATCTTACATCACTTATATATGAATTGGACTGGTTCTTGTTTAACCCCTTCAACCAAGGACTTCCATTTCCTATTATAAACTATCTCTGGATTTCCCCACCATCTCATGCTAGTCTCCTTAACTCTTTCATCTACAGTTCTAAAACTTGTCTATAAAGCTCTTTAGTCAAAATCTGTAGACTGTGTCCTCTGTCTCCTGTCGAGGAACTGACACACTATCTTTTTTTTTTATGTAGACATTTTCTGAAAGTCAGCCTTTTCTCCCCACCTACAGGATGCTAGAGTGGCCTTTGACTCCTTCTGCTTCATCTTCCCCTGCCCCTTCTTTCCCACTTTAAACACCAAGAACAATATATTCAGGCACCCAAAGCATGGCTCACACGGTAAGTGCATCATTCAACTCTGTTTCCCCCAATGAAATCTTTAATTTCTCTTTAAAATGAACAAGGGGAAAACGTTCAGTTTCCCACAGACCCGCAAAGAGTCTTTTTGTCTAAGCTGGAAATGTTTGCGATATTATCATTTATTCACTTAATATGTGTTTGTTGAATCTACCATGAGGCAGGCCCCATCCTAACCACAGAAAAGATAGCAGCCAATTAGACAAGTGCTCTTAGTCTTCCAGGATCTTGCTATGTGATGTCAGCAAGGCTACACATGATAAGTATCTTGAGGAAGAAATTCAGATGCTCGCTGAGTACCTGACAGGTGATGGAACTTACCTTGGGTGGTTGAGAAGGCTTCTTGGAGGAAGTAAAGGTTAAGTTGAGACCCAAAGTACTGAGTCTGGAAAATAAGTGGAGCAGGTGGAGGGGACTGGAGAAGGATGGGACAGTATGTGCAAGGGGCAGGTGGGCAGGGGCTAGGAAAGATCACATGTTCAAGAGGTAAAAATAGTCAGTGTGGCTGTGGCAGAAAGGGCACAAGATGGGGCTGGAGAATCGGTCTGATAATGCAGGACCTTATGGCCAACAAGAAGCTATTGCTGGCCCAAGACAAGGGAGCATCACTTCCAGGTTTGCAAAAGTCCCCCTCTGATGGCAGTGGAGAGGATGACTGATGAGAGTATAAACTGATGAAGGGAGACTTTCAGTCAAAGCAAAAGATTATCTTGTTTGAACGAGGAGCACAGTGGCGATGGTGGAGAGGGTAAGCAACATTGAGGGAAAAAGGGCCAGTAAGAGGTGGGAACTGGGTGGATATGGAGAATGAAGATGGTAACATTTTGTCAACTCAAAGTTACATGGCTTGGTTGATAGATGGTCTAAGATACCACTTCCGGAGAAAGGGAGCACAGCATGAGGTCAGGGCTGGAACACTGGGAGCTCTGTCCTTTTGGTTAATGAAGAGAAAATAGTTAAGAGCCCCTGGGTCACACAACAGATTCAATCAAGCATAACTGCCTGTGCCAGACAGCTGATGGACAATACTGATGTACAATAGCAACGCCTCTCTTCTGGGATTAACTCGATGCTTAAGGAACAACCATCTGATGCGGTTCACTCCAAAACTTTCCCACAGCTTCCATCAACAAGACTCTAGGAAGGGCACCCAGAGACATATGTATCCATATAAACTTTAGCTGATCAGCTCCGATCATGATACAGAAAAGCATCAAACTCAAGGGAGGAAAATTAAGCCATATGCAGCACAGCACTAAAATCAAATCAATCTCGTGTACCCTGGAGCTATTTTAGGACTATTGGAAAACACTTATTCAATTAATTTGCAAGCTCAAGTTTAAAACCTGCTTCACAGTTATTTATGCTAATACTAGGAAAGGCAGGGAAGAGAGTACAGTGTTTGTTTCTAATTTTAAAAAAGAATGCAGGTTTCTCACTCTGGAAATGACTTAGGGAAACAGGTACACAGTGTGGCATATGGAGGTGCCATCCTAAATCCTAGATGCCTGTCACTTGTCTTTATCTTGCACAGGAAGAAGTTCCACAAGGGACAGTGAGGTCTATTTACCAGGGCCTGGTTGCTGTCCTTTATTTTCTTAGAGGTATGTGCCACTGTTTTAGACTGTGTCCTCTGCTGTGGAGTCCCAGGGTCCACTGCCTTCATCCTGAAACTAAATTATAGTTGTAACCATATTGCTGTTCTCAAAGTACACAATCTTATCCCTAAGGACACTTCGAATTAGGGACTCACTTTACTTTGCTTCTGACTGGAGTTGGTACATTACTTTTATTGACGAAAATGTGCAGGCAGTGAACAGTAAAATTAGGTATTTATATGGCTCAGTCTTGATATAGTTAGCTACTAGCTTAAGTTGATATTAGTCTATTAGCTTAAGAGTTAGTCAAGGTATTATTTATTTATTATTCTTTCTGACAGAGTCTCCTGTAGGCTAGCCTTGAACTTCTCATGTAGTCGAGGTTGACTGTGAACCTCTGATTCTCCCGTTTCCACTTCCCTCTCAAGTGCTAAGGTTAGAGGTGTACACCATCATGTCCAGTTCATGGAGGATTGAGATTCAAAGCCAGGGTTCCTTCTGTGAGTGCTAGGTAAGCACTCTGCTAACCAAGCTCCATATCCAGCCCAAATATGTTGTGTGTGACTCTTCATACACAATATTTTCCATGTGAAGATACACGAACAGATTGGTGTCAGTGCGGATGTTTTCTTCTTTTCCTCCAACCCCAGGGGAAATTTATACCTCACATGTAATTACCTTCTGTGCCTACTGCTATTTCTGAGCAGCTTTAACAAATAGATTTTTTTTTTAAGTAGGAAAGGATTATTTTGAATTTATAGGACATTTGTTTCTCCCTCAAGAAAGCATCCCACATATATTTACAGTTTGTAATGGTGAAAGAACTTCTCAATGGCTGCTCAAAGTAGAAGCAATTTATAAAGTATTTAATAGAAGATTTAAATGTTTAGTATATGGCTTGTTAGTTGTCATCGGCTAGAACAATAATTCCCCACATATAAGGGGGTTTTAATAAGCACTGTTCTTGATTTTGTTTTATATTTTCTGATACCTCCAGCTTCTTGTGAGAGTATATACTACTCTCCTGTGAAATGATGGGTAATCTTTGATGGGTAATCTTGATTGTCAGCTGCATTGAAAAGTGCTTAGGAGATCAGTGCGGTACACCCCTGAGGGTTTGTGATGGTGTTAGAAGATTAACCACCTGACTGTAGGTGGTACCATACCTCACAGTCTGGGGCCTGGACAGAATGAAGAAGGAAAAGAGGGGAAAGCTCACAACACTAGCATTCTGTCTGTGTGCTTCCTGGCTGCCGTGATGTGAGCCGTTCTGCTCCACACACCTTCCCACAATGCACTGAGACCTTTGAAATTGTGAGCTCCCTCCCCCCCACCCCTACCTCCCCATAAGTCTTTCCAAGCACTGCAGGAGCATCAGCAGAGTCCTAGAGGAGGCATGCTAGATGTAAATTTGTGACGAGTGGGAAGAGTCTCTGGGTCAAGGATAAAATCTCTTTCTGGCATCGGTATGTCTGATAAGTTCTGAGATGACTTACAACACCCATGTGTCCCCACAATCTCAGTTTACCATATAAACTTACACAGTGGCTGCCTTTCTACTCCCAGGAATAAGTCATTAATCAATAATGAATGGTCTATAATGGATGGGTGGTGACTTATAGATGATTGATCAAAAAAAATGCAGTTCAATTTTGATAGCTGTATTAAAGGAACCAGGTAATTTCTCTTATGCCACATCTTTCCCCCACCCCCAATTTTCTTGCCCCTCACTTCAGACCAAAATGTCATATTGTGAGGTCAAAGACACATGCTGTTCAAAATGCAGCTTGTTGGGACCACGGGGATGGTTCCCAGCCATGATGCTAGGGTATATTATAATTGAATTAATGTAAAAGTGAGGAATACTTTTCAGAGAGGGGTTATTGCAAAGAGGAGACTTTGACAAGCCAAAAGAACCATTGGATGCCACCTCCTAGTTTTACTGAGGAAAAATGTGAACAACAAGGAGATTTTTGAGTCAGGTGGCATAATCCAGGTGATATTCTGGAAACCAGACTCTTGTGCAGGAACAACAGATGCACTTTTACCCAGCCTCTTCCTCAAGAGATGAATAGCACTGTTCCTGCCTTCATGTCTGGGCACAACACTAGATCTAAGAACTTACCAGACACCCCAGACAGAAGGAAAGATGGAGCTCCCTTGCCTGCATGTCATAAAGTGGTGGGCGCCTGACATCATAATGGTATGACCCCACACCAACCCATCATCTGACAGCTGGTGCATGGTTCAAGGACCAACAAACAAATCGAGGTCCCTGGAGATGTCCCTGTCAGCTCAGCTTGGTCCCCACTATTGACATAGACTATACCTGCACATCCTATCTGAACCTGAACCCACCTTTTCCTGCTCTCAGATCCTGGCCTTTCACCACTTAGCTCGACTCTGCAGCTTTACTCAAACCCTGACCTTAGCAGCAACTCCCGCTCAGTATTAGTCTGGTTCATTATCTTAACACAGGCTCTTGAAGGAAGAGATGATTGAAGAGTCACCACTTTTTCTGTAACTTACCGTGCTACTAGATGTCATTAACAAGTGTTAGAAAAAAAGATCAATGACTATAAATAAGTCACTTGTACTTTGCTTATGCATACCCAAAAATCTCAATTCACAGTGCCCACCCATCCAGTACCGACTTAGATAGGGTGAGAGCACTGTATGAAAGCTCCCACAGTGTTGATTCTAGCATTCTAAATGTTCACTCCATAGCCTTCTCTCTTTTGTATTATTAGGGTTTTCCTTTGGGTCAGACTCCTTGTAAATAGCAATCAAAATAATAGAAAAAATGCAATCTGGTCCCTAGTTGTATAGAAATAAAAGAGGGAAAATTTCTTTTGTTCTTATGAGGACTCTTCACTGTGAATAACCTAAACTTAATAAAAACACCACTGCCTGAGTTGATGCAGCTCTGGAAAGTGGTAGCAACACAGAATGCATTATTTCATCTCTCACTGTTTCATTATTTAGATCCACACGCTTCTGCAGCGACAGGTACCTATATTTATCTCATAAGTCTGTCAAAAAATACTGCAGTTGCCTTGTGAGCTGAGTCTACAGATACAAAAAGGCCAGTGCCCTTTTAAAAAAGGATTTTACACTTCAGACCAAAATGTCACATTGTGTGGTCAAAGACACATGCTATTCCGAATGCAGCTTATTGGGGCCACGGGGATGGTTCCCAGCCACAATGCTAGAGTATATTAGAGTATATTATATTTAAATTAATGTAAAAGTGAGGAATACTTTTCAGAAAGGGGGTTATTTCAAAGAGGAGACTTTGATAAGCCAAAATGACCACTGGATGCCACCACCTAGTTTTATTGAGAAAAATGTGACCGCTCAGAGATTTTTGAGTCTGATGGCATAACCCAGGTGATATTCTGGAAACTGGACTCCCTGGGGGAGGAAAAACTGATGCATTTTACCCAGCCTCTTCCTCAGGAGGTGAACAGTGCTGTGCCTGCCTTACTGTCTGGGATAACATGAAGCAGAGGCTTCCATTAAACCCTGTGTGGCAATTATGACCACCTGAAATTTTTGAGCAGCCTCATTATTTCCTAGAGTGATGTAAATTCTTTTGTGGGCTTCTTGGTAGAGGGTCAATCCAGACCTCTGTCCTTCCTCTTATACATAAAGCTGCTAGAGTTTGCTTTGCAAGAGTCTTCTCCTCTTTTACAGCTACTGGTGGCAGGCCCATAGTCTTTCCTGGTAGGCAAGATGCTCAGGTGTCCATCCCGACACTTAGTAACAGTCTCTCCTAGTGAGTGTGCGTCCAGAGCCACTTTCAACGAAGACATTCTCCTATGTATTTGCAATAAAATAATAAAACCTACTCTCTTTGAAGTCAGAATCAGAATTGATTTCTGCTGCTCACAACTGAGATTCCTACAGATTAGAGCAACTCATGGATTAATGAAATGTGACCAAAGCCAAGAAAAGCCTAAATCTGCCAACATTTGGGTGTAATAGGTGATAGGGTTTCAATGTCATGCTAGTATTACCTTGGAGTTAAAAATCACTGACACAAGAAGCTTTTTAGAAGAATAAAAATTAAATTTCAAGATAAAATCCAAAATGAAAAGCAATACACACAGTTCTAGCTAAACCAAAGGCTAGATTAAAATTTAGGAGGGAACAGTAAAATCAATTGAAAAGAAATTATTGCTATCTAAACATTCATTTAAAATATTTCCTCTATATTATTATCTACTCCCTGCTTCATAGTTTCAGAATGTTGAATTTTTCTGTTTGGAATTTGATTCTTTGAAATGTAAAAGATGATGAATTACAAAATGGTAAAATGAGAAATTATGTCAGGGAAAAAAATAACTTCTATAGTTAAATTTTTACTCAAATGCTTTTGAAGCATATTATTACCTTCTGGTGGTATGTATGCTGTAATTACAGGTTTTTTTTTTTTTATCAAAATCTAAACTTAAAATCAAAAGTATGAAATCAAGGACCAAACAATTAGCAAATGGGGACTCACAAAACTAAAATTATTCTGTACATCAAAGCAAAGAATTGATCAAGTGAAGAGGAAGTTCAGAGATTGGGAAAGAATCTTTGTCAGCTGCACATCTGATGGAGGATCAATGCCCAGAATATATAAAGAATACATGTATATATAAAAAAGAAATCAAGAAAACCTACAACTGTATTAAAAATGGTCTATGGATCTGAATAAAGAGTTCTCAAGAGAAGAAACGAAAATGGCTAACACATATTTAAAAGATGCTTAACATCCTTAGCCATCAGGGAAATGCAAATTAAAAATACTTGGAGATTTCATCTTACCCCAGTCAGAATGGCCAAGATCAGCGAAACAGCTGACAATAAATGCTGGCGAGGATGTAGAGAGAGAGGAACATGGGAGTGAGACTGCCAACTGGTGCAGCCACTGTGGAAATTAGTGGGGAGAATTCTCAGAAAGATGGAAATAGACCTACACAACATAGGACCCAGGTATACCACTCCTCAGCACATCCCCAAAAGGCTCAAAATATGACTACAGAGATACTTTCTTGGTCACGTTTAATGCTGCATAGGAAATGGAAGCAGCCTAGATGTCCATCAACTAATGAATAGATGGTGAAAAGGTAGTGTGTGCTGCATAGTTTTATGTCAACTTGACACAGGCTTAAGTTACCCGAGAGGAGGGAACTTCAATTAAGAAAGTGCCTCCATAAAATCGGGCTGTAGGCAAGCCTGTAGGGCATTTTCTTAATTAGTGATTGATGCGGGAGGGCCAAGTGCTTTGTAGGTGGTGACATCGATGGGCTTGTGGTCCTGGGTTTTATAATAAAACAGGCTGAGCAAGCCATGAGAAACAAACTAGTAAGCAGCACCCCTCCATGGCGTCTGCATCAGCTCCTGCCTCCAGGTTCCTGCCCTGTTGGAGTTCATGTCTTGATTTCCTTTGATGATGGATAGTGCTGTAGAAGTGAAAGTTGAATAAACTCTTTCTTCCCCAAGTTGCTTGGGTTGTGGTGTTTTGTTGCAGCAACAGAAACCCTAACGAAGACACAGTGTATGCACTTGGTGTAATTCTATTCAGATGTAAAGAAAAATGAAATGAAATTTGCAAGTGAATGGCTGGAATTGGAAAATACTCTACTGAGTGAGGTAACTCAGGCACAGAAAGACAAACGCTGGGTGTTCTTTCTTATTTGTGGATCCTAGATCTGAATATGTAATCTGGAGTAACTGTAGAAGCCAGGAATGTAGAGAGGGACACCAGGGGAGGGATAAGGACCCTTAGGGAAGTGGCTAATAGGATATTGGTGCTATGAAGAGAAAAGGGGTGGTGTGGGCGAACTTAACTGGAGATAGGAGAGGGAAGGTAATATAGAGTGGGGGGAAGGAGAGATAAATAACACAAAGGGTGTTTGAAAAACTATAGGAAAACATTATTTTATAACCTTACTTAAAATACATATGTCGTGTGTGTGTGTGTGTGTGTGTGTGTGTGTGTGTGTGTGTGTGTACATACATATTTTAATGGAGCTATGTCACATGGGGGTGACAGTGGCTTACTGTAAGCCATAGACTATCTAACAAAAACCCAAGTGCTAGACAAGGGAAACACCTTTCAAGTTGTTGGTCAGGAGGTTCTAAGAGACCCCTCAAATAATGTAGGCTGTTGCCATTGTCCTTGGTTGCTTCTGAGAATTTGAGGAAGATATAATACCACACTTTACACACATGACTTGGAGGTACCAAGCTGGAAGTTACTCCCATAATATTGGAAGGTGCTATTTAAGTATCCAAGGAGAAAAGTAATCAATAGTCCTGCCCAGTCATAAAGCCTAAAAACTTCAACAATGACTGGATAGGCAAGATATCCCCAATACAGGGGCACTTGTACCTTACGGGTAATCAACAAGTTTGATTAGACCAGTTCAATAGGAGGGAACCCAGGCCTGGTACTATAAACCTAGCTACTTGACCTTAGTGTAGAGCCTGCTGCTTCTATTTTCCTGAAACAATATTGGTTCTAACTGCATTTTAAAATAGTTATCCTTATACCCACAGGTCATCAAAGAAGCTTCCTTTTGAAGCAGATAAAGGCAACTGCAGACATTCACAATTGGTCAAAATTTAGAGGATAGGTAATTGACCATATGGTGACCAGCTCCAATTGGTACATCTACAACATATCCCCATGCCTGAAGTTCAGTGAACATTACAGAAAGGGAAGGAGAAAGAATTTTAATATCCAGAGGACTAAGATGCCTGATGTAAGATAGTGTCTTTTAGACATGACGGGGTGTTGCACCCACGAAATATCAACAGTATAGTTGTCTACACAAGACCTGCTTAACGACCACACCAGCTGACACACCGATGTGTATGGAAAATTCCACCAGGCCCTATGCCTAGATGAAAAGCTACAGGCAGTCGATGGCTGGGGAGCCCTAAGCACAGGTGCACAGGAGCAACCC
>CABHPR010136755.1:7383-35014 GCA_902168415.1 Peromyscus melanophrys
GAGAGAGAGAGAGAGAGAGAGAGAGAGAGAGAGAGAGAGAGAGAGAGAGAGAAAACAATGTAAAAAGTTGACACATGGACACATCCATATTATATCTCCTTTCCATCAAACATGTCAAGAACCTTTGAAGCTTTATGCACATCCTACCTCTGTGAGATTGAGTCTCTTCTGCACTCAGGCCAGGCTGCTCTTCAGGGAGGTTCAGAGCCACACTGCATTCAAATCTGCAGAGAAGTAAGTGGAGAGGCAGATTTAAACATACTGAGAGACTGAAGAAGCAGCTTTCGATAAACTCACGTCAGGAAATATGTTCAGGAAAGGATAGGCTGAAAGGTATGGCTTTTGGAAAGAAGAAACCAGAGGGGAAAAAAGAGCCTGGTATTTAAACCAGCTTCACCAACAGACCCACAGCTTGTTAGAGCCTTGGAGAATGAGAATTTATACAAGTGTAATTTGAATACCAACAATGACATTGCTAGTGAAATATGATTTTCTTCAGTGCACATGTGAGCAAAACATCACTTGAGTTTTAATTTGTTTTGGCTTTTGGTTTATGTATATTTTTACACTGGCCATTATATCTCATTTAAATTATTGTTTACAATATATATCAAAAGGAAGGAATGAAAAGCATTTTACTTCACAGTCTTTTAGAACTGGAGAGTTGGATCTAAGGAAAAGAGTCCATATTTTTCTAATGCATCCTTGCTTCCACGATTGGCAGAGATAAGAGGTATTTCATAAGTTATTTTCAAGACGGGGTCTCATTGTGTGTCTCAGACAGGCCTGGAACTCACTTACTATATAGCTCCGGCTAGTCTCTACCTTAGGATCCTCCTGTTACAGTCTGAACAAGTACACCGGGCTCATAGGTGAAATACACGTAACTTTTTCCTTTAAAATGTGAAATTGCCCTTTCCACCCTAATAAACATAAATGTTGACTCAAGTGTGCTAGCACTCCTAAACACAAATGAAGCTTCCCAGTGTATATTTTAAAGCAGTTGTAAATTTTCTTGGGAAAAAAAATCTATACCACGGAATTGCACAAAGGAAAATCTATGGCGTGTAACCAGGGGTGGGAATAACCAAATGATGATATGTCTGTAAATTAGATGTTATAATAAACCAGCTGCCAGGTCTGGTGTGGGGTTTTTCATGCTAGGACTGGGTAGTGGAAAATGTTAAGGAGAAATTTTCCATTCATCTCGCATACTTCACTGCTTAGAAATATGAACCACCTGTAAAGGGAGCCTCAGGGGATTAACCAAACCCGTGCAGATTACCCACTAATGGTTCAGACCCCCTCCTGTTTGAAACGCAGCTCTTTCTTTTTCCCCCTCTGAACATTTCATGATCTCTTCCACTAATTATCTGGAATTCGTTTGTAATAAATGCCGTATGTTTCCTCTACTGAGGCTGGCTTGTTCCCTCACATTTCACTTCTGTGTGATGTGAGCACCAAAATAGAATTCCAAAAGAAGAAAAGATAAACTTTCGGTTAAGTCCTGTTTGTTTTAGAAAAGGAAAGGAAATAGAAGTGTTTATTTGGGCTGGGCTGAACACTGGGGTCACTGCATTTTCTCTGGCGATTCTTTCTTTTCCTACTGCACCAAAGACAGGAACTACAGTTTCTTAATACGGAAGAGAATCAGCTGGTCACTGGACAGAATGTGCAAAGAGGTTAAGAGGTTTTCAGTGATGCTGTTCCAAGGTTACTTAGTGTGTTGGGCCTCAGGACTCCCTCAAAGCTAGTGAGCGTGAGTGGTCTGAAGCTCGTGTATCTTCAGCAACCTGAATCAAGATGTCACTAAGAAAGACCCAGTCTCTGTAACTGCTATAGATTCATGCATTTATTTCATGATGATATAATAACAGAGTTTTACAAGTTATGTTTCGGGTTTTGCTAATAAAAGAGCTCAAAGGTCATCCCGGTCATGGCTCTATCAGCTTTCAGACCAATGTTCTCAAGTCAGGGCAATTCGTCCTCCTTCCCCCTGTTTTACTGACATACATACACAGGGATGTGTGACAGCCTCTCGACAGGGACTCCTCCTCCAACTACCAACAGTGCTGACATAGAGAACACATGGGGCAGACAAGCGGTTATCTCCACACTTCAGTCCATCAACTTGGAAAAGGACATCACTGGAAATTCCAATCAATCTCTTCCATGCTCTGTAACCATAGCAGCGTCCTTTACGTCTTCAGTGAACATAGCCACAGAGAGCCACTTCACAGACATGTCAAGATGCCTTCTGAACAGGCTACCATGGAGCAGCTCAACCCCTTGTCAGTATGGATGCAGGAGAGCATCGAAAGGCATCAACAGAAATCAAGACATCCAGTGAGCCTTACAATTGATATCCCTCCGATCCTGGCCCAGTATCTAGGAGATGTGGTCTTGAAGGGATGACTACCATGCTTGCTGAAATGGTCCACAATACATTAAGGGTAGCACTGGGGAGATTCAGTGGGTCAGGAACTAAAAATCCTTTAGAGAAAAAACACAAAAGCTGAAAATCAGAGTCCAGCCTAGACATTAGAGGGCAGCAAAAATGAGAGACATGAGAGTTATAATTGTAATTAAGATTGCATAGTCCTAATCATTACAATAGTGGTTTGTAACCATTTCAAGATTGCATAGACACCCCCCCCCCCCAGTTATTTATTGTGATGAACTGAGCAAAGGCTTCTGTTTTATTAACAGTCCACCTTTCTCTAAAGGGGAAGGGAAGCCGGCTTCCTATTTTAGTTCTGTCAGTTCTACTTTTCACTGGAATAACACAACAGGTTTTTTATTTGTTTGTTTTTGCTTGTTTGTTTGTTTTTCTTCTTTTGTCTGAGTCCTTTGTAAACCCTTTAGTTGCTTTATACCTGAAAATATTCCTTACTCAAAATCTACGTTGACTAATATTGGTAGAATTCTTCTGGTTTTCAAGTTTATTTTTCTTGAGTGTTTTTATTGACTGGCCTTTCCAGCTGAAATACTCTGCCAGGAGATGGATAGGACTGTTTTTTTTTTCTTGCCTTTACATTTAAAAGCAAATTATAGCTTCCCCAATACATTTCCCATGTTCCCTGAGCTCTGAAGCCTGCAGCAGGTTTCCTTACTGTTCACTCTCCTCTATTTCCTCTGGACTATTTTATTTTCGTACTTGTTTTATCTAAAATCTCCATTCTTTTTCTCATTAGCATACAGGAGAGCTTGTCCTAATGATACTTGCATCTTCACAACTAAAATATTTCCTAACCAGTACTTTGTTTATTATTATTGGTTGAATACATACAGAAACAAAGGTGAGCAGGGATGGGAAATATACTGTGTCCCAGAAGCTGGTGGAGGTTCTGAAGAGAGTAATGGAGCTAAGCACACTGTGTATTTGTTACCCCACACTAGACTGTCAAGAGTTGGAGAACAGAAATTAAGAATAAGGACTCTAATAGAGGCATAGAGAAGGATTTGGTTGTCAGAGAGCAATTAACTCTGATCTTGCATGTTCTCTGGGAGAGGGTGCAGAGAAATCATCATAAAGAAGGTGACAATTGAATTGGAACTTGAGGTTTTCCAACAATTTGGCCAAAAGAGGAAAAACTCTACCAGGAACGAAAGCCAGAGCAAATGTTCAGAAGCAAATATACATTTATCATATTTTGGAATAATGATTTAGTTAAAAAGTGTTCATGCTTTCCTGTTTAAAGCCTTCTAATGGAAGCAAAATTATTACTTTATCAAGTAAGCCCTAGTTGTAAATCTTATTTTGTAATATGTAGAAGCTTCATGGCTATAAAATTATGTCTAAGAGTTATGGATATTTGGAAACATTTAAGCCTATAAGGTGTACGTATGATGGAAGTAATTTTCTTTTTAATTCCTGGAGTTACAGTGCACGAGTTTGCTATTTCCTTAAATCAGTATAATAGAGAATCACCTGAGAGCTGTTGCCATTGATAGTAATGCATGTCATCACACAACCTCTGCTTTACTGGTGAATTTTCACAGTTTACTGGAGGAAGGTTTACAGCGATGTTTTATGAGAATGAAGCAGTGCTCCATCTCGTTGCCAGCATGCCACCCTGCTCATTATTGCTCCTTGCATTGATCTCCTTTGAAGTGAATGGAAACACCCTGGAATTTAAAAACACTTCTATGATGTGAAGGGGGAAACACCCTGAAATTTAAAAACATTGCTATGATGTGAAGGAGCCCTCCTCCTTGCCGTGATGTGTGGAGGTTGTAAAGTGACCTTCCTCCTGGCCATGATGAGCAAAGGCTGTGAAGGGGCTCTCCTCCTTTATGTGGTTTTAGTTTCATTTCATTTCTGAGTTTGATAGAAAATGAGTTATTTTAGTCACAAATTCTTTTTCAACCATTTCTACATTCCCCTTTTCTTGTGATAGTCTGTCACTCCATACATGACTCAGATCTAAGTTAAGTGGGATTTTTTTAAAGAAATGTTTATATTAGACTCTTTATTAAAGGACTCAGACTAGTTCATTGATTTAATTGGTATTTTCCAAGTCAATTGGTTGCCTTGACCAACTAAGTTTGGGAGATCCAGCATTAGAATATTTTGTTAAAATATTCTTATAAAAGATATCATCAACAAATATATCCATTTTAATTTAATATGAAATACTGAGTAAATTAAATATCAAAGAGCACCTGGGAAGAAGCAATAACATTTAAAAGGATAAGGCTTTGAAGAGGGTATATTTGAAATGATCTAAACCAGCTGCATAAAGATATCCTGGAGTCACTTTCTAGGATGAAGTTCACTTGGTGATATCAAGGAAATATCAAGAAAGCCCAATGTGCCTATAAATGTGAGAGAAAAGGAAAGTAAGACAGGGTGGACTGGAGAGATAAAAAGAAGACACTTTCCGATTAGTCCATAACAATGCAATGAAAAGCCAGTGGTAGGGGCTTATTCCACAACTTACCGCAGGCATTTCATAGAGCATTTACTGCGGTGGAAATGGAGTGAACTGGTAGGTTGCTATTGCACAGCCCAGAGGAAAGATGATGGCATATTGAGATATTGACAGGGAAAGGAGAGATAGTTTTGGTATGTAGACAATGGAGGGGGAGCTGGGAGGACTCGCTATAGAAAAAATGTGGAGAATGAGGCAGAGCCAGGAGAAGATGGGGTGCTGTAATTTCTGAGGCTTGAATTAGAGGTAGCATCCTGATACTTGATAGTTCTAAAAATTGTGACAATATTTTTACCAATCTGAGACTGTTTTCTCATCTTTATTATTAGGATAATAGTGACTTGACCTGACAGCATTCAAAAGAGTTAAATTGTGTGTCACAGCTAGCAAAAGCCTAGAACTCAAGAGATATCTAGTCGATTTCATATATCCAATGACTATGATGAATAGGTATTGAAAGTTAGTAAGTTAGTTAGGAGTTCTACTGGTTTGGTAGTGTGGCAGCTGTAGGTTCTCCTCCAGGATTCATGACTTCACTAGCCTGAATAGTTAGCTAGGTTTTGAGTGCCAAGCATGATTCCCCTCTTGTTGAGTGGGTCTTAAGTCTAATTAACGAGCTTCAGTTACCACCAAGGTATGAGAGCCACTACTACATGCTTAGAGTTATTGTGCATGCTGGTCATTGTTGTAGTTCATAGATATCATGACCACAGATACATGCAGGTCTCACTCCTCTCCTCATCAAGGAAAACTCTTTGCAACAGAGACAATTATAGAAAATCAGAACTGATCAATATGGAGTTATGAGCCCAGTCCCAACTGATACATCCACAACACAAAGCTCAAGGGTCACTGAAGAAGAGGTGCCAGAAGGATTGTAGAAGGCAAAAGAAAATGAAGCTACAGCTATGAAGTCTCACCAACATGGCTTTCTAAACATGACCCAGACAAGGGTTATTCCACTAGACATTCTAACATGGAAAGGGAAAGCTCATGAGGCCTCAACCCTAGACACAGAACTATAGGCAGCTATAGAATTCTGAGAAGAGAAGACATAGTCTTTTTCAGGGAAGTGAGCACCAATTAGTCATCCAATACCAAATTGTTGGCTCTGAAAACACGCAATGAAGTAACATTATGTGGACAAAAAATACAATTTATTTTGTAGCATATTCTGTGATTTCTGTAAGACATTTTTAAAGTCTTTTGTGAAATTTGGCGGAAGAATGAACCTTGTTATAGTTATCATGTGCCACCATATTTACTATAATGACTGTCCAACAAACATTTGATACTTAAAAGTCTGCCATTTGAAAGAATATCCCTCTCTGCTTCATTTCTATGGCATTATCCTTGACCAGGAACATGCTTAACATTTGGCTAACACTTCAATGAAGACAGACAGAACATGAATACTGAACATTTAGATGACACAAAAATAGGAAGGAGAACTCATTAGAGACACGTTGGAATCAGGACTGAAAATATTCTCAGTAGGCTGAAAGCACGAGCCAGAAAAAAACCAAGGAGGAATTCAAGAACTATAACATAAAGTTTCATATTTTTGTTCAAAACAAATTAACCTCACATGTGCAGGATTAGCAGCAACCCATGTGAAAAGGTTTGGCAGTTAGAGTTGACTGCAAGGTCAGCATGCACTTGCAGAATGATTTTGCTGGTAAAACGCTAAGAAAAACTTTTGGCAGCTTCAAAAGAAATCAAGAGTTAAAGGCATTGGGCCAGCAAGACAGCTTAGTGGGTAAAGGCAATTTTCTGCCAGTTGTCCCTTGATGGCCACACATGTATCCACCTTGGCACATGCATATTTCACCCTCATTGCTGAGACATTTAAAGAGATGGTTCTATTTTTCTCTATTCTGATCAAAGTCACCCAGAAAATGTCCACTTTTGATGGCAAAATTTATTGTTTGATTATTGAGTAATACAGTATATCATGGAAGAGTGAAAATTTAGTTATACAAAATTATCAACAGATTGTACCCTCAAAGGTATATCCCTGTATAACACAAGTAAACTCACATATCTGTAAATAAAATGCAATATAAAAGAGATAATGTCTCTGAAGGATAGCAATAAAAATTAATGTGAATATTTTAGTTAAATATTGGTGAGTTTCAATTAAATCCGATCAATTCAATTTCATTTTGTAGGCAAAGGAGCATTTTTGGCAATACTTGAATTGGGGAATGATGTAGTCAATGTTTTTGAAGTAAGATGTGGGAAAAGATAGTCATTTACAGATTATCCACATGAGCTGAGCCTGGTGATAGAGACATCACCCCAGCTACTTGGGACCTGAGGTAGGAGGATTGCAAGTTCAAGGCCTGTTGGAGTTGCAGAACAAGACCAAGGGCAACCTGTATAACTTAGTTATACTCTGGCCCAAAAGAAAAAGAATAACAGACTAGTCCATATGAGCCTCAAACACACTGTTTCATGTTTCAAGGCCTAATTTACTGGGGGTGGGGAAAATGATCAATTATAAGGGGACAGATTTGGATTTAGCACAATGAAGGAATCTGTGTCTATTACATTGTCTTATCACAGAATAACTACTTGGAAGACGCTGCCCAACCTTTCACTGGAAGAATTCCAGTGGGTTGCAGGAAGGTCCCATTCAGTTGTGTGTGAAGCAAAGCAGGAACTGATCTCCAAGTTTCCTGTCCTTCTGGGAACTTAGAGCTCCAAGGTTTAATTAACAAGATAAATATAATCCTTAAGAATATTTTAGGAACTTCAAGGCTGTCTTTTCTGATGCCTGGAGAATAGAACTATGTACTCTTATCATTAAAGTAATGCTAAGTAGTATTTATGCTCTTATTACAATGTTTTAGTTCAATTTGAAATTATTCATCACGTTTTGAGTGAATTGATCAATAGCAGGAATTGGTTTTTAGTGTACCAATCAAGGATCTTATCAAATATAAATTTAAGCTAAGGAATATAAAGCTTGTGTGATAAAAGTTATTAACCACAGGTCTACACATTTTAGAGTTATGAATATAACCAATAAGAAAAATCTGAAACTTACTGTCCTTCTGCATTAAACAAATATAACAACAGAATTCTATGATGGTAATTTAGCTTTTAAATCAATGAATTCAATTTCAATGACAGTGTTGGAAATAGCTATAATTTAAATGTAAATTATTATTCAGGTTTTTTTTAACATTTTAAACAAGCCAACAAACAGCATTTCAAGTTTTAACTAACATTATCTTCATTCACAATATCATCCAGAGAGTACCAGAGTGTGAACAACAAAAACCTTCATCCACCTATTTTATACTAAAGAAAGTGAAAATCAATTATTGAGCTGTCATAGGCAAGGAAATATCCAGGAAATGAATGAGAAGGGGGCCATGGCAGAAACTTGTAATGATAAATGACCTTGCAGCTAGTGCACACAACTAAATCAACAGTGGCCTGATTAATAGCTCCTCCACACAGCCCCATCATACTGCTGGGTGAAAAAGAAAACTGCAGGTTTTCAGCAGGGAATGTGTTTAATATGTCCAGGGGCACCGTGAGAGGAACACCTGCAGCAAGTTACTTTAAATTTTTTTAAAAATGTTGACTAAACTTGGGATACTATTTGTTCAGAAAAAGCTTATCCTGACCAAAAAACAAAACCAAAACCAAAAACAAAAACAATCCTCCCCAACCAAAATAAAACAAAAACCCCAAAACAAAAACAACAACA
Organism: Peromyscus melanophrys; assembly: GCA_902168415.1. Taxonomy (NCBI): domain Eukaryota; kingdom Metazoa; phylum Chordata; class Mammalia; order Rodentia; family Cricetidae; genus Peromyscus; species Peromyscus melanophrys. The sequence continues at coordinate 16,042 of CABHPR010136755.1, forward strand.
ACAACAACAAAAAGCTTCCATTTCTGTGTTATAATTACTTTTAGTTATCAGTTTAGAGGGCAAAGTAGATGCCTCCATTGTGAAAAAGCATTCCCCCCCCCCCCAAAGCCTGATGGTTTGAGTTCTGATCCTCAGAACCAGTGTGAAAGTCCTAAGATGAAGCTCGAACATCTGTAATCCCAGCGTGCGGGACCGGGAGATGTGAGGCTGAGCCACCACAGTCCACCACAGCTCTTGGGCCAGCTAACCTGCTTTAGACAGCAGCAAAGAGCCTTGTCTTAAATAAAAGAACACCAACCTGGAGGTTGTCCTCTGACCTCCACGTACTCGCCATGACACGCATATGCACACACCTCTGTTTCTCTAACACACAAAATATTACTTTAGGGAAAATTTGTGTCGCCTTCCTGCTGTGGGATGTCTTTCTCTACGCTATGAATATGTGTTGCTCTGATTGGTTAATAAATAAAGCTGTATTGGCCTATGGCAAGGCAGCTTAGAGGCAGGCAGGAAATCCAAGAGAGAGAGAGAGGAAGAAGAAAGGTAGAGCCAGAGGAGACACCATCCTGCCATCCAGGGAGCAGCATGTAATGGCACACAGGTAAAGCCACAGAATGTGTGGCGACATATAGATTAATGGAAATGGGCTGAGTTTAGTTATAAGAGATAGCTAGCAAGAAACTTGAGCCATAGGTCGTGGCCATAAATTGGTCATTAATCTTAAGCCTCTGAATGATTATTTTATAAGTGGCTGCAGGACCGCGGGGCTGGGTGGGACACAGGAAAACCTCTGACTACACCTTCTGGAATTGTATAATACCAATTTTGTTAGAAATCTGACCATACATGAGTTTTTTGCATGGCTGAGGACTAAACATGGGCCTTGTACATGTCTTTGTCTCTTTCTTTCAAAAGTTAAGTATACTTATTTATTTAATCTAAGTATATTTATTTCTGATACTTGGGGTTTCCTTAACTGTTCCCCTTCCTCAGGGGTCATCTAACACCATCGAGAAAATACATATGTTTACATTATAACCCATAACAGTAGCAAAATTACAGTTATGAAATAGTAATGATCATAATTTTGTGGTTGAGGGTCATGGCAACATGAGGAACTGTATTAAGGGGTCACAGCATTAGGAAGGTTGAGAACCACTGCCCTAAAGCTTTCCTGTTAAACCTCCGTGCTGGTAACTGGTACTCAAATAGTGTGCCTATTCTTCTTTTCTCCTCCATTATCCTCCTCCAGGGAGCTACTAAGATCGACGGATTTCTTGTCTTGTGGAGTTTTTCTTTTAAACTCTAATAAAATCATCCCCGAACTTGCTACAATTAAGCCTGTTCTTTAGTTATCTTATTAACAAGACTAAGAACCCCAGGCAGGAAGCCCAGTTTTCTCCCTATCATCCTACAGCCTGGGTGAAAAACCCCAAAATTCTAGTAATGATATTATCAAATAGACCCCTTTGATGAGATATGCATGATAGTTTTCAAGAGGAAGAACAAAGAGTAAATGTTTGATCATCATGTACTGAGTACGTATATGCCACATGACTGACCACTGTTGTTAACCTTGGTTAGAAACAAGGTAGGATTGGTCAAGTCCTTATAGAATCATATAGTTACTTTGTTTGTCTTTTCATCATCGAAGAAAGTCATTGACCTCAGCCCAGATGTGAATGACTTGAGTCTTAGTCTTTGTTTTCCAGAACATCTTGAAATTGATTCCCCAATTCTGAGGCAAGCCGCAGCAACATAGCAATAGTGCCTCTGACACAGAGGTAAGGACAAGTCAGCCAGCTCATGCTATCATATTCTGGGTGCTTTCCCAGCTCCCACCCACATGGCTAATAAGAACAGCTGTGACCCCAAGATTCAAGGTCTGCAGAAACATGAACTTGCTGAGTGAGCCCCTGAAACAGAATGGATACCATAATCCTACATGTCATTAATTATGGACTCATGTTTCTTTCTTTTTTTATTTTCACTTAGTTTGCTAAAATTTTCTACACTTTTAACTTAATTTTAGGTAGTTTTCTATCTTTTCACTCTGCTGGAAAGATAGAAATTTTTCAATTTTTTTTGTTTCCAAGTGTCTTCTTACAAGTTACATGATGAATTTACAGAAAATATAGTCATATAAATCTCAAGCAACATTGTGACCTGCTTCTAGAGACTGTTGTTCACAGCCTCATAGCTCAGGTGCTGAAGTTGAAACACTGACTTCTCCAACCACAACTATTTCCATGGTGACATGGTCACAAATTCATTTTGTGTATGCACACTTTAGTTAATACAACACAATGAAAAGAAAAAAAAACTTCGAAAGCTGACAAATTTCCATTTTCTTTCAGATTCATATGCTGGATCTATGGTATTCTTAGTCTATGAGCTAAAAGCCAAAGTCAGAAAAGGTATGTCACTGAAAGCAGTTGACAGTAGCTGACTATACACATGGTGTCATGGACAGGTTGTCACCAAGAAATAATTTGTTTGCATTTATTATACAGTTACAATCATGAGCACAGTTTGTTTTGTAAAGGCTCTATTATTATGTCCTCCATACTCTAATGATGGAATTACAAAATAAACAATATATATCCCATTCACGTTTAGCTTATTTATAATGATTTAGCTTAGAGAAACTATATTTATGTGGTTAGGATTTGGTCTCATTATCAATTGATTGCTTATATCCCTTGCTGGTTTCTAATTGTTGCTCATTCCCCTTATTTGTAAGAATTTTTTTTATATTCAGATTACAGCGTGGAGGCTACACTGGCCTTTGGGTTGGAAGAATACAACCTGAACTGAAAGGAAGAAGCACTGGCTGGGGAGAGATGAAGGAAGCCAGAACTTCTGAGATTGAAGATGGGGAAATTTGTGAGGGGTCCAGCGATTCGGGATCAAAGAGAGGAAACCTTTGAGGTGGGCATAGACAATACTTGGGGTCCCCATGGGAGAGACTGGAAAGGCAATTGTTGGGAAGGCCAGAATTTTAAACAAGAAACAGATTCACACTCGAGCAAATTGACAACTTGTGCCTTTTAAATAAAGGAAATTTGATTCAAAGAGCTGACACAGATCTCCCTTCCCTATATGCAGTAAATTCACATCAGAGCTCTCAGAGTCTGGCCATTAAAATGATGTACTAATAGCAACAACATTGATACAAATATTAGTAGTGGTTCTTAATTGAGATGTTTGTGGTCCAAGGCTGTGCTAATTTTATCACACAAAACGATTCTCTTCTTCTTCCATCTGTATACCCAGTGTATGATGATATTCCTGCTGAGCTGATGGGGAAAGTGAGCCTGGAGAAGTCAGGTGACTTGCCCCAATTCCAGGATGAGTGTGTCTTCGGGGAAGGCAGATGAGGTCAGAGACTCTAGATACTCCATGCAGTCAGCACTTCACCACACCCTACCACTCCATGAAACAATCCATAACAGTGTGTCTCTTCAATTTTCCAAATCTGTAGAGGCTCTGCTCCCTGGCACACTTCTAAGTTAACAACTACATTTTTGTAGTGTCTAAACAATCATAAGTGCTGTGATTTTTAACATAGTTTAAATAGAGGTAGTTAACCTAAAATGCTTTCATCACTTTTAATGTATTCAGTGGACTTTACACATTATACTGTTCTACTACTGATCACTATTCATTTTCAGAACAAAAGAATACTTTTTAAAAGTTACTTTTGACTTCTTTCCTTTCTTTCTTTGAATCATATTTTCATTAAGCCTCCATCAAGTCCAAAGGACAAGTTTCAAAAGGCTTCTGAATTGCTGACCATGTAGAGGCTTTGAGAGAATGAAGTGTTCAGAGTGGGCACTGAAGCCCTATGCTCCTTTTCCTTACAACGGGCCCTCTGAACCTCTCCCTTTTGGATGCTCATCTCTACCCTCCACTACGCCCTCTATAGTCAATAGTAACCTGAGCAAAGTGTTTCCCTGCATCCTGTGACTTGCTCCAGCTAATCAGCTGACACTCAGGACCAGTCCTGGGAGCCAGGATTTACTGCCAGTTAGACACAGTTCATAACTTAGGACTTGTGATGTGCATTTTAACTTGGAAATATGTGGCTTCTGATTCTTTTTTCAGGTCAATAATGTTAGAATCTATTCCAATTTTAATATCCCCAGTTAGTATCCGAGGCAACTACATGATAACTAAGGGGAAAACAAAAACAAACAAACAAAACAATGTCACAGGTAATGTCTTGAGTCGTATGTGAGAGTAAAGGAATGGATTTTTACTTTCAGGTTAGAGGATTTTGATGATTCCTGAAAACTGTCTATGCTAATGAACTCAGAAAATCATCAGGTCGGTCATCTTTCCCCTCTGTTCCAGCCCATATTTGAAGGTCACTGTTATGCAATACCAGACATTTTGAAAAGAAAATAGAAAAAACACTAGTTATAAAAAACAATCAGGCATGGAGTTAAAGCCTTCTGTTGCTTTATAGCCCATGTGAACTTGACCATGGGAGTTACTTCAGTTCGGGGACTCAGATTTCTAATCAGTAAATCTGAAAACCATAATACTGGAAACAATGCAGTGTTGTTGAGTAGATAAATGAGGTAATGTCTTAAAATCTCATACGTTAGTGCTTAGACAAGGAGATCAATTAAGACTAATTTTCTCTTAATAAGTTTCTTTACTTCCTGGTAGATAAAACTATGCATTCCTCAGTAGTTGTTGCCAATTTAAAATGGTAATTCAGTTTTTTTTCATCCCCACAAGAACTTTTGTATCAGAATTTTTTTGTGTGTGAGAAAGTTTGAATGTGTGATTGAGTAAATATTTATTGAGTGACTGTTAGGCATCAGAAATCATTCTTAGTAGCTGGAATGAAAAAAGACACAGTTTCTGGTCTTCAATATCCCCCAATTTGGCTACAGAAATGAATACAGCTACTAAGCATATTGTAGTGAGTTAACTACTTACTACATTTACGCTATTTTCTAAAATTCTGAAAGGACAAGTTCAGATGACACCAAATATTAAGTTCTAATAGTGGTACAAAATAAAACATGGGAAAGAAACAACACAGCCAGGCTCCTTCAGCAAGAAGCTTAAGTCAATATAGAAGATTGTAAAGGAAGCAATTGAAAGGAAGGCAGAGTCCAGAGATGCTAGAGATACAAGCTGTATACAGACCCATCCAAAGTGGCAGGCAACTAAGATGAGAATCACTTTGCATCAATGAGAAAAAAGCAAATGACCTATAAGTCTCTGAGGTGATGTAAACATGTGTGGTGATATTTTTATTTGTGCTTTAATAAATAAACTTTGCCTGGAGATCAGAGGAAATAGCAAACCATTTTAAGTAAACAAAGAAGTCAGGCAGCGGTAGCACATGCCCTTAATCCTATCACTTAGCAGGCAGGATTTCTGTGTGTTCAAGGCCACACTAGGGAACAGAGAGCCAAGCGTGGTGACACACGCCTTTAATCCCAGTACCAACCATAGAGTTCTTGAGGCCTGTACAAACAGGAAATGACAGAGATGGCCAGGAAGAGGAAGTGATATAGCTTGACAGAGAGCAAATCAGATGGCAGAACAGCAAGGTATATGAGCCTGGGTAGACAGGAAGTCACTCTCTTTGGAAGCTGCTGAGTTGGTGAGGTGAGGTTAGCTCGTGGTTTGTCCTATTCCTCTGATCTTTCTCTCAGGCTTTAACCCAAATTTCTGGCTCCATGTTTTTTATTTATTAAGACCACTTAGAAATTCATCTACAATAACATGACTTGGGAACATCTCCTTCACTCCACCCACCCACCCCCACCCCACTCCTAGCCCCGGCACAGTGTGAAACTCAGCAATAGAAATAATTTTGGTTACTAAGTCTGGATTCTGTGTTTCAAGTCAGCGCTAGTATCCATCTTTCTATGAAGACATATCCTGCCTTAGCCATTTTGTGTCAGATCGGTCTGCAGCAGCATTACTCACATGCACTGAGATTGAAAGTGAAACAGATTAACATGGATACATTATAAAACTAAGCAAAGAATAAAATTCTGAAAGATCTCTTCATATTTGTTAAATTTAGATTTTCATATAAATATTTGCTTCAGAGATGGCAAGAAGAAACAAAACTGAAGTATGTGGACTACTGAACGAAGGGCTGAGCAGGCATTATCCATGAATCTAAGCATCATGTGAACACATTTCATGTCCACAACATCAGTCATTTTCCAGAGTATGTATGTTGTCAGACACAGCTACCAATGTCCAGTGATTGTGATTAACACTCATCCCACACCCTCTAAGTCATAGTTATCAAGTGAATTTCCCCAAAGCCAGACGCCTATCAGTTTGTTCCATTCCAAAAAATTCAATTGTACATTGAGTTTAGGTTATGGGAGATTTTTTGAGTCAGCCCCATCCTTCAGTTGAGTTCAGCACAGTCATCTCCACTGGGACTCATATCAATACAACCCATAGAGCACGGCCCTAGAGAGTCCGATGCTGGGATAGCTACAGTAGAAGCACCTCTTTAGATTGCATGATCCTCATCCATGATTCTTTTTATATTTTCTTCTCTACCAATCACGTGATTCCCAAATCTTAAACCAGTGTCTTCATGATTTTCTGTTTGGGGCTGGAGTTATGAAAGAAAAACTTGGATTAAAAATATATTATGTGTGATCACTGATTTATTCAGTTTCTTAATGTAGTGTGTTTTAAGAAAAATATCCATGTATTATATGTGGGAAATAGAAGATTCTGGAAGTTGTATGGCAATTTTAGAGTTCCCTGTACCAAAAAATTTTTTAAAGTATGTGCTTTTTGGCTCATAATTTCACCAAATGGCCAGACATCATTGTACTATTCCTTCATGAGCAATACTTTGGAAAAGTAACTTGATCTAGCTGTTCTGTTTTTTTAAAGGTGTATTTATTGGGTTTTTTTTATTTTTTATGTACAAGTGTTTTATCTGCATGTATTTGTGTGTACCACATGCATGCTTGGTTTCTGAGGAAGTCAGAAGAGGGCATTGGACCCCTGAAACTTGAGTTACAGATGATTGTGAATCACTATGTGAGTTCTGGGACTTGAACACAGGTCCTCTGTAGAGCAACCAGTGCTTTTAGCAACTGATGCATCTCTCCAGCCCTCTAGTTGTTCTGATTAACTGAAATAGATGTGCTTTTGGAAAATACAAGAATTAAATGTGTCTCTAAGGGAAGCTGAATGGTTTTCATGTTTGAAAGTATTAACAGTGTTCTGTTTGATGATACTAACCAAAGTAATCTTTATTAAGATGTTTATGTTTGTGTTGCCACAAAAAATAGAAGCTACTCGACCATTGAGGCATTGATTATAATGTTATATATTAGTTGAGAAGTACATTAGCTAAGACTATAAAGGTAAATTAAATGAGATAAGCTAATTCTTAGTTTTAATAAAAAAAAAACAACCCTTTGAAATTAATTGCTAACTCTCTTGCACCAGGTTAAATATTTACAGTGGGGCACATTTTCTAATGTTTTCAAGTATTCTGCTTTTATCTCTGCTTCACATATGGGAAAATAGAAAATAGATTCTTAGACATTAAAAACATCTTGGTTAAGGTTGAAAAAAAATCCTAGCCATGTAGGGATGGGTTTATAGCTTGGTGACAGAGAATTTATGTAAGCAGATTCAACAACAAAACAAACAGCAACAACAACAAACAAAAAAAGTGAACACTAAGTTGAACTTAAATCTACACACAGTATGCATCTGAAGCACTCAAACAAACACTGAATTGATCATTTAAAAAAATATTAAAAGGTTGCAGAATTATACTCTGTATTTCCATCTCACACTCAGTGTACTCAAAAGAAACATAAGAAAATAATGGCATAAAGGTACCAGAATGTCTTGCTGAACTCCTAGGACCTATTATATACTTCATGCTGGACAGGAACTGGGAAACAGCATTCTCAATGTGAGCTATAAAAACACTTTAAATTGTGCTCTGAAGCCAAATGGATTAAAAGCAGTCAGTTTACAAAGAGCAGCCTCAGACGTGATGTAGCCCTATTAGGTTTCAGTAAATAAAGAGGTCAGGGGAGATAGTTTCCATATGAGCGAAGAGTGCTTGGTTTCTAGATCATGCTGCTAAAATGTTTCTGAGGAGCCTTCAGGGTTTTTCCACAAACTGTTGAAGAAGAGAAAAAGGTAAAATGGAGGCAGAAAATTGAACAAGGACATTTGTACGTACTCCTCCGTTCACATACTTGTCGTAGTTCCCAATACTTGTTAAACACTCTGCTTACCTAGAGTCCTCTGTTAAACAACTCTGTTCAAGTCATATCGATTAGATGAAAGCAAGCCCTCAGAGAGGAGACTACCAGGTCAGTTCCAGCTTAGGGACCTCTAGACTTAGTGTCTGAAGTACATAGTGTCTTCAGTAATAGAGACTTCCCTTCCCTCTCCAAGGGTACCTAAGGACAATAGCAATACCCTGTAATGCTTTGAGCATTTCTTGGACAACCCTTGACCAACATCTCAGAAGAGGGCTTCACATTCTGATATTGGGGATTTTGTTACGTGGTTTTTGATTTTTGGAGGGGACATTGTCAGCCAGGATGGGAAAATTTTATTTAAACTATATGTGTGTATTTAGACACATACTTACGCATATTTTCTTTTTCTTTTTGGTCTTTTGATTCAGAGTTTCTCTGTGTAGTAGTCCTGACTGTCCTGGAACTCACTCTGTAGCATAGGGTAGCCTCAAACTCATGGAGATCCACCTGCCTCTGCCTACCAAGGGCTGGGATTAAAGGCATGTACCACCACTGCCTAGTTGTATTATAGGTTTTTAAAGTAGATAGTCAAATAGTATGTTTCCTTATGACTTTCTCAGATATCATTACTGTTATTTTAGCCTCTTCCATCCTTTTTCTGTATTTATCTCTATTTCCTCTACCTAACTACAGCCACCCATTTTCCCCATTAGATCACTTATACCCTGCTATTCTCCTTTTTATTGCTCCCCTTCTTCTACCCAAGAAATAGTCAATTTTTATTTTCCTTGTTTCTTCTGTACTTTAGAATATGTATTGACAGCTGAAGATTTGAAGTTGGGAACCTCAAATGAGAGAACACGGGACATTTGTCTTTCTGAGACTGAGTTACCGCACTCAATATGATCTTTTTTAGCTCCATCCTTTTTCCTGCAAAGTTCATGATGTCATTTTTTTCTTTCTGAATGGTGTATATGTACCACATTTTCATAATCCACTTTTTGATAGAAGAGCATTTAGGTTGTTTCCATTTCCTAGTTATTGTGAACAGAGCAGCAGTGGAGTAGGATGTCAAATCCTTTAGGCATACAGCGGGTCATACAGTAGATTTATTTTTATATTTTTGAGACTTCTCCACACTGATTTGCATGGCTGGACCAGACTCCAATCCTGCCAATCCAAGTGAATGAGGATTCCCCTTTCCTCACATCCTTTCTTACATTTGTTGTCCATTGTTTCATTGACCTTCGCCATTCTGATTAGGGTAAGATGAAATTTCAAAGTTGTTTTAATTTGTATTTTCCTAATTGCTAGGAATGATGAACTTTTTTTCCCTTTCTTTTAGAACTCTCTGTTTAGGTCCCAGACCAGTTTTTTTTAAAAAAGGGTCAGGGTTTTGTTGTTTTCTGTTGTTTGATTTGTTTGTTTAACTTAGTTTAAGAGGTTTTGTAAAATATGTATTTTGAATAATAATCTTTTGTCAGATGTATAGCTGGCTAAGATTCTCTCTCCTTCTATAGCCTTCCTGTTCCTCTAGTTGATTTTTTTCCCTCGGCTGTATAGAAATTTTTTAGTTTGATGAAGTCCCACTTATCAATTGTTAACCTTAAAATGAAGTCCTATTCAAAAAGTCCTTTCCTAAACCTATATCATGTAGGATATTACTTATGATACTGTTTAGGTTCTTTTAGCAGTTTCAGGTTTCCTGGTTAGGTCTTTGATCCACTTGGCATTAGTTTCCATGCAAGGTAATACGTGTGAATCTAAATTCATTCTTCCACATGTGTGGAATTCCACCCATTTTTTCCCAACTCAATTTGTTGAAGATGGTTTCTACTTCTCAGCATGTGTTTTTGGTGTCTTTGTCAAATATTGATTGGCTGAAGTTACCTGTGCTCATGTTTGGGTCATCAATTTTGTTCCATTGGGTTACACTGGCTTTGTGTTTTTGTTTTCCAGTACCACATTGTTTTTATTACTATGGCTCTGTAATGTATCCTAAGATATGAAATGGTCGCCCTCCAGCATTTCTATTTTTTGCTCAGGATTATTTTGACTATTTGGGGAGTTTTATGGTTCTATATGAATTTTAAGATACATTTTTCAGTTACTGTGAAGAATGAGGATTTTGATTGGGATTGTATTGAATCTGTAAATAGCTTTTGATACAAATCTTCATTTCCACAATATTAATTCTACCATTCCATGATCATGGACTACATTTCTCTTTTCTACTGTCTCTCTCTTTCTTTATAAATTTAAAGCTCTCATATTTAGATCCTTCCCCTCTTTGGATATATTTATTTGTAGACATTTTATTTTATTTTATTTTTGAAGATATTATGAATAGTTGTGTATCTATGATCTCTTTCTTTGTATGTTTATCATTGATATGTAGGAAAAAAATGTTGATTTGTGTAAGTGGATTGTGTAATTGGACTGTATCCTGTCCTGTTGCTGAATTTGTTTATCATTTCTTGGACATGACTAAGATGGAACAAAATCAGGTGGATGCAAGAGACTGGGTTACTGTGAAGGATGTGTGTTCTGATCCTGTGGTGTGTGGGTAGATCTGCCTGGGTAGAGAGGTTGGATATGGTGTGGGAGGGGCCTGTCTTTCTATGAGGGCAGACAGAGCAGGTCATGGTGAAAGCTCAGCGGCCGTGACACAGGCATTGTGGCCATATTTGGCAGGAGCACTGGATGTGCAACTTGGGCTGGATCTAGCAGATTAGAGAGAGCTGTGGGAGAGAAGAATCAGGCGGATCCACTGGATCTCTCTGGAGAAGGATATGCAGAACCTGGCTCTATTAATACTTCTTGGCAATGTGATGAGAAGGCAATGGAAAGAGGAAGGGCTCTTCTGAGGTTCTTAGGTTTCTTGTTTGAATGTCAGAGACAAGAGAGAAGCAGAGGAATGGCAGGTTTGTAGGAGTGAGTAGAGGGGCAGGAGATGATCTGTTTAGTTTCATGTGTCTATGCCACAGCCAAGTGGAATTATTTAGAGGAAATGAGATACACTGCTCTGGAATTTAGGGAAATATTGGAATATAGCAGAAAAGAAATTCATAGTGATCATGAGATAATTAATCAAGAAGTTCACTTGGAAGGAGTAAAGACATTATTTGGAAATAGAAAAAAAAAACCCTGATATTGGATACCAAAGCATCATGTATGGGAAAAGCTACTACAGAAAATACAGAGGAGGGTTTAGGGAAGTGGAATCCTGAGGAGCAGTTTGTTTTGCAGATGTGGGATGACGTCTTTTGAGAGATTGGCTGTAGTCACAACAATCTGATAAGAAAAAGAACAAATTTTTTTCTTTCATGGACTAAGAGCTCAGTTGTCAATGTTAAAGTCTATGTAGGGCTTATATATTCCTCAAGCTTCCCAAGTAGCAGGTATAATTCCAAGCTTCCCACTCCAAAGGTGCTCATTCTATGAACAAAAGTGTAAGTGTATCAAGTAAGAGCACAAGATACCACCACAAGGTTAATCCAAGAAATTGTGTATGTGTGTTGGGGGTGGGGGAGCACACAGAATATTACCTGCTAGACAAGAGAAATTCAACAAACATGCAGTTTGGTAGCTACTTTGGAGAAGTAGCTTTTACCTTTCCTCTTGTCTCAACATTAATTCTAGATAATTTGAAAAGGTAAATTTATTTTAAGGTCTAGAAATCAGAAAAAATATGAAGGTTAAGCTTTGACTCATTTTAGTGTAAATGATGAAATTCCTTTTTGTTTTTTTTTTGTTTTGTTTTGTTTTGTTTTTGTTTTTTTTTTTTTTTTTTTGAGACAGGGTTTCTCTGTGTAGCTTTGCACTTTTCTTGGATCTGGCTCTGTAGACCAGACTGGCCTTGAACTCACAAAGATCCGCCTGCCTCTGCCTCCCGAGTGCTGAGATTAAAGGCGTGCACCACCACTGCCCAGCCCTTTTTATTTTTTTAAACAATTTATTTATCTTTATTTTATGTGCATTGGTGTATGCATGTATGTCTGTTTGAGGGTGTCAGATCTTAGAGTTACAGACAGTTGTTAGCTGCCATGTGGGTGCTGACAATTGAACCCAGGTCCTCTGATAGAGCAGTTGATGCTCTTAACCACTGAGCCATCACTCCAGCCCCTAAGAAAATATCTATCTATCTATCTATCTATCTATCTATCTATCTATCTATCTATCATCTATCTATCTATTTATTTATTTTTTCTTTTTTTCAGAGCTGAGGACCAAACCCAGGGCCTTGCGCTTGCTAGGCAAGCGCTCTACCACTGAGCTAAATCCCCAACCTCCATTTATTTTATTTTTGACAGGGTTTCTCTGTGTAGCTTTGCACCTTTCCTGGAACTCACTCTGTAGCCCAGGTTGGCCTCAAACTCACAGAGATCCGCCTGCTTCTGCCTCCCGAGTGCTGGGATTAAAGGCATGCACCATCACTGCCCAGCATGGTGAAATTCCTTTATCAAAATTTGTAGAACAAAAAGGAAAAATAATTTTCAAGATCAGCGGTACAATCTCAATTTAAGTCATATATAGAGAAGGAATTGGGGGAAATGGTGAAGTACTAACACCAAGAATCTGTCTCCTCTCCAAGGTCACAATTATATTGCCCTAATTTATTTGATATTTCTGTCTCTGTCTCTCATTCCCTGTTACTCTCTCTCCTTGTCTCTCTCCCTGCCTCTCAAGCCTACACTGTACTGGAGCCTGTAACTTTCAGAGGAATGCTTCCATAGGAAATTGAGGTTAATTTCAATCAAATTTTATCTCTCAGCATAGCACCCTATGCTATTATATATAGTCTATTCAGCTCTTACAAGTCCTTCTGGTAGGCAGCCAGTAGTTAACCATGAGATCTAGAAGGAACTTACATGCAGTCTACGAAAGTTAGGGTGAGCAATAAAGGCCTGTCCTTCACATAGCAGAAATCTGACAGTGTTTGCCTCAATTTCAGTTGGATTTACAATGCCAATGTATTTCTTTTTAATTATTTCCCATGTGAACCAAGAATCCTATATCAGGATTATAATCTTCACAACTTAGGGAGAAATTTAGATGCATGGAGATAAACAAAATCTGTGTTGGTTATCACTAGACCTGCTTGACAAAAAATACTAAAAGGCAAACCAGAGGTGCACACTTTAGCACTGGAGAAGCAGAGAAAGGAGGTTCACTCTGAGTTACAGGCCAGACTGAACTACAGTGTAAGACCTTCCCTCAATAAAACAAAAGAAAAATACACATTAATTATAAAAACTAGTATTATAAGTATGTTTAAAAACTTGTTCAGTAACTTAAGAGACCAGTACATGAAACTACTCTAAAAGCTGTCATCATTGTTAGGTTGGTGTTCTATTTTCTACATAATTTAAGTGACTAAGGCTTATACTCTTCAAATTATTATAATCATATTTTTAAACAATGTAATAAAAATGCAGTTTGTGAGCTCAGTACCTAGACTGAGTGGGAGTGGAAGTGAGAATCAGTAGTGTTGAAGTGCTGGTTGAAGCCAGTGCAAATGAGAACTATTGGTTTAGGATATTAAGTGTAATCCCATTAAGACATAGTTATAGAGTCTTCACGAAAGGAAATATTGGAATTAAAAAAGCTTCATGGCAAAAAAGGTCAATTAAACAATGAAAGTAGTAACTCAGAAAATGAGGAACAAAACAAGATGTAAGACACAAATAAAAAGAAGAGTGCAGAGACAGGGAAGTCCTTCACTATCAGGACCTATCTTTAATGAGAAATTTTCAATATTTCAATCAAAGGACAGACAAAAAGCAGAATGAGTTAAACAATCTCTAACCACAACATTGACACCAACTCTAGCTGTAGAGGATCCCCTCCCTGTTGTGGCCTCTGAAAGCACCTGTTTGCACATGAACATAGCTACACAAGACTTTTAAAAGTAATTTACTTTAAAAGTATTTTTTAAAGTTCCACAAGAAAGAAAGGACTAATATACATGTATTAGTATACACACACACACACACACACACACACACACACACACACTAAGAAACACAACAAATACAGCAATTATAACTTTTTTATTTCTGATAACAGACTTTAAAAATAGGAAAGAAAACATCACATGGAGAAGCACATGTTGTAAGAATTCTAAGAATATGTAGCTTCTTTGAGAGCCAGTCCCAGTGATGCATGGAACAACCAGACAGAAAATCACCAAGAAAAGAAAGGACTTGAGCAACACAAGAAACTAAAAAGTCAATCCAATCTAACAACACTTGCAGTACATTTTACTCATCTTATACAGAACACACATTGTTTTCAAGTATGCAGAATCAAACATATGTTGGGCAATGAATTATCTATCAAAAAATTTCAAAAAGAGATATCCCAACACTCAGGAGGCAGAGGCAGGTGGATCTCTGTGAGTTTGAGGCCAACCTGGTCTACAGAGCGAGTACAGGACAGGCTCCAAAGCTACAGAGAAACCCTGTCTCGAAAAACCAAAAAAAAAAAAAAACAAAAAACAAAAAAACAAAAAAAAACAAAAAAACAAAAAAACAAAAAGGAGAGAGAGAGAGAGATAATATAAAGATCTTCTCCTCTGACCATACTAGTATAAAGTTAAAAATGTTTATCAGAAGAAAGAAAGGAAAAATAAAAATGTAATAGATAGTGGATAGTCTTTTTTCTTTTTCAGTGCAGGACATCAAGCTAGGACCTCATGCATATCCAGCCAACACTCTAACTTCACGGCACTCCCAGCCACTAATACACCTTTGAACTACCAATAGATCAAAGAATAAACCAAAAGAGAAAAATATTGAGGGAAATTATAAAAAGACATCATATCAAAAGTTACTATTCAGCAAAAATAGTACAAGGGGGAGATTTAGAACAATAAAAATGTTAATAAAAAGAAAAAATGAAAATTAAAGAACTAAAGGGAGAATAAAAATTATGCCTAACTTAAGAAGAATAAAAGAAGTAATGCTAATTTACATCAGCCATGACTGGAGTACAGAATAGACAACAAACTTGCTATAGAAAAGTAACACTATAGATGAATATATCCTGTGAACATTGCTGTGAAAACCTCAACATTAGCAAGCCAGAATCAGCAGCATAGTATCAGTGTTATATATGATAACTAAATGAAATTTATTCTGCAATGGAAGGATAGTTCAAGAGACAAAAGTCAATCCAGGATAATAAAGCATGTTAGCAACACAAAGTGAGAAAAAGTCACAATTAGCTCAGCTAATGCAGAAGAACGGTTTTGACAAAACTTTCAAATTTCCCATGATAAAAACACTCAACCAACCAGGAATAGAAGGTGTTACGATTGAATTGTGTCTCTCTTACTATATGTATTGAAACCCTACTCCCAATGTAATACATCTGGAGATAGGGCCAGTTTGTAGCAGCCCAAGCAGATAAAATATTAGAAAAATTACCTAACCATAAGAAAAGTCATTAAAAAAAACTTCACAGCAGCTATATCCAAGAGTGAAAAACTTTTCCTTTTCCTTAAGACTAATAAAATAAAAATGGCCAATTCCATCTCTTCCATTCAGTGTATTCTGGTTTCCTGAACAAATCTTTGTTCAGAGTTATTTCTTAACTTTAAGGCATTTATTGTCTAAAAAGGCTGAAGGACAAATAGAGACAAGGAGAAACTGGGGAAAGGAATTAGATAGTTATATGTAAGAAAGACTTTACATCAAAATGTCTAGCATCTCTTTAGAGGAATGAGGTTTCTGTGTATTAAACTAGTAGAACTGGTCCTATGTTTAACTACAGTGCAAATAAATAAAGAAAAACAAAAACAAAAAAGACATCAATTTCAGTAATAGATGGCTCTTTCAATGTGCCAGGCAATGCTCTGGGAGGTTTGCCTATAGTAAATCATATTTACTCTGCATCATCATCCTACAGAGTAATTATTGACGTAACATCACTTACAAGAAATGTGTTAACTTCTCCAAGGTCTTCACCTGGTAGTCAACAGAGCCAGAACCCAGCAAGTCTGCCCCCAGCACCCGGACTTTTAACTAACAAACCATAGCAGCTCTGTTACAAATAAATCCACAACACTGCATCCTGTACTGTTGGGGGGTGGAGTTGCAATCTGTGTTGCCATTCTACAACTCAGAAACGCATTTTGAAACAATTCACTGAACACTGATCACCGGCTCACTTGTTTTTACCGTTTAATGAAATACAACATTTAAGAATGTTACTTATTTTTAAACCTATCAAAGCATTTGTTCCTTCTTAGAAAATGCTTTATTCCTGATCTCCTTATTCCTGTAGAGCTATGATAGGCAGTCTATTAGTTACTTTTCTGTTGCTGTGACAAAAATCATAAGACCAAGCAACTGGTAGAAGTTTACTTGGGCTTACAGTTTCAGAGGAGTAAATGTCCATCACATCGGGGAGGCAGAGCAGCAAGTGTGGGTGTGACAGGGGAAGGAGGAAGTGGGGAGCTCACGTCCTCATCTGAAAAACGTAAGCAAATAGAGAAAACTGGAAGTAAGGGAGGCTTTAAGCTAGCAAACCCCAATGACATGTTTCCACGAGTAACACCATACCTCTTGAATGTCCCCAAATAGCACCACCAGGGGACCCAATATTTAAACCCCAGAGCCTTATGGGATGATACATTTCTCATTTAAATCGTCACAGGTCATAAGTAGTTAGATGAGATTTTTTTTCATATCTACTAGTATCATATTCTCAATTACAAAGTTGATTTGTAATGTTGATACATTTTAAAGATATTTCTCTTTTATTTATTTTTTAAATTTTTTTATTGTAAGTAGACTTATTTTCATACAATGTATTCTTATTTCAGTTTCCCCTCCCTCTACAATTCCACCTGCTTACCACATCCACTTCCACTCTGATCTACCCTCTTCCCGTCTCTCATTGGAAAACAAACAAGCATCTAAGGGATAATTATAAAATAAAATAAGATGAAACAAAACCAAACAAATCAGAATATGACCTAACAAACAAGCAGAAGGAAAAGAGCCCAAGGGGGGAAAAAACCACAAGAAACAGATACAGGTGCAGAGACCCACTCGTTTGCACACTCAGGAATTCCATAAAAACACAAAACTAGAAGCCATAGTATATACACAGAGGACCTGGAGCATAAAAAACAATAAATAAAAAATGAAATTGAAAAAGATAAATAGAAGAAAGAAAGAAGGGGAAGAAATAAGCCCTGCCACAACGTTATGAGACAAGGAACTTCCAAAGATGCTGTTGAGTTCATTTTCTGTTAGCGATCTACCACTGGGCATCCAGCCTACCCTTCAGCATAGCTTGTTTCCCCAGTGAGACTCCCTTGGAGAAAACTAAATTTTCATTTGCAAGTGGCTATCAGTTGGAGATAGCTTCCGGGTTAGGGGTGGGGGCATGTGTCTACTCTCCTTTCAGCTCTAGGACAGCAATATCATTTCTTTGATTAGAATTACAACATGATTTTTTTTGTATTTTATTGTTCTCTTTTGAAAGTATAAATATTTGTTGTGGAGAAGTGTAACTCATTTGTATTTTCTCTTTCATTCATGCATCCTTTCTTTCTTTTTCCTATTGGAAGAAAGAGTTTATTTTAGCTCGTGGATCCCAGAGGGATAAAAGCCACAGTGGTCTGAAAGGAACGGCATTGTGGCAGAAGCAGGAAGCTGGCTGGTCATATTTTTATTCACATTCAGGAAGCAGAATTTCTAATTTAGTAACTAATATTTGTAACTTATATGTGGCTATTTTAACTTTAATTTACCTTTCATTAGTTCAGTGAGTTCTGTCTATCAGAGAATGTAGCTGCAAAATTTCTGTCGACAGTCATTTGATTATACCTACCACCTATTAATTTCTATCCTATAATTTATTTTTCAGTTGATAAGGGACGTTTTAAATATTTTGGTTATTTTTTTTATTGCATCAGAGGTAAACTGTGAGTTGTATAACACTTCTTCATTTCATTTCCCTTCCTTCTCTTTTTTTTTTTTTTTTGGATTTCCTGAAATCATCTTGTCAGTCTATCATGTAAAAAGCTTTTGCATGATTCTCTGATCTACCCTGGAAAGATAGAGCTGATTTACTTTTTTGTTGTTGTGACACATACCTGAAAAAAACAGCACAAGGTAGAAGAGTTTTATTTTAGCTCATGGTTTGGGGATTTTCAATTCATGGTTGGTTGCCTCTGTGGCTCTTAGATCCCTGGGAAGACTGGAGCATCATGAAGAGTGAGCCCAGTAAAAGAAGGTTACTCACACCATGGCAGCCAGAAGACAAGGAGGAATTAGGAAGGACCAGAAACAAGACATTTCTTTCTAGGCTATACCCCAATTACCTCCTTCCTCTGAGTTGGCCAACTCTCTAATTTCCACCACTTCCCAATTATGAGATCTAATTACAAATGCATCAGTGAATCAATCCATTGATGAGGTTGGAGCCCTCATGATCCAAACACTTCCCCAAAGCTCCATCTCTGAACACTGCTGCATTGTGAACCATGCCTTTAACTACAACTTCTGTCGGCAAAATTCAGGTCCCTGAAGAATCCACTGTTATGAAAAGAGACTCTCAGATGACTTGCTCTGGGTTCCTGTTGCTGTTGTTGCTTTTAACAGCACATTTTCGTGCATGCCTGTGCATGTGCATATGCTTATGCATGTGCTTATGCTTGTGTGTGTGTGTGTGTGTGTGTGTGTGTGTGTGTGTGTGTGTGTGTGTGTGTGTGT
>CABHPR010136756.1:2592-20073 GCA_902168415.1 Peromyscus melanophrys
CATATACATATGTGCAGTCAAAACACTCATAAAAATTTTTTTAATAAAAATAATTTTAAAGAAAATTTTGTAAGATTTCCTCTGGTGCCGAATCTATTTGTGTTTGAAAACCACATATTTCTTCTCACATCTTTTTAGGGCTAGTAGCTCTCCAAACTTTTTTGAGTGGAGAGGAGGGTTCCAACAATTAAAAGTCTTATTTATATTTATTTCATGAATGGGAAAAGCACCATATTTCTTCAGAAAATATTCATCAACATCTTTGTCCACTAAACTGTAAAAAGGGTAGGCTTGAGATTCGTTTTAATGTTTAATTTAATGTTTTAATATAGTTAAGTCATGGTTGGAGAGTTAACAGCTGAGGGATGACAGAGCCTCCTAGAACTAAATAAACATGGCTGGTTTGTAAACTAGCTGACTATTAACATCCATTTACATCACAGAACACTCTCAGGATTAAAAACCTTGTTTTGAGGGAGTGGGTTTTCTTTGTCAACCACGTCTGACATGTTTCTGATTTCCGAGTCTAGCTTTGAAACTGTGTCCTGGGAGAAAGATACAGAAAAGAACCCGAAGAGCAGGAAATAGGACCAGTTTGAGAAACCCAGATACGCTTGGTTCTTCAGCTTTGACTAGGTTTAATGAGACTTTAAGGATAAGAGTAAGAGCCCTGTTAAACCGAGTTCGGATTTAAGAGGAATAATCTTTGGTACTGTCAATATCGCTGATGAAAGATTAACTACGGTTACGTCCGTGGTAGACGCTGCAACATCACTTCCCAGTTTGGGTTTTGGTCGGTTGTTTGGTTGTTGAAGACACTATTTTTTTCTGTGTGAGGCTGTGTGACTTCCAGGGAAATGCTACAAACGTCCCTTCACCCCAGCTATGGCACAGACAACAGACCAGAGAACCCAGCACACCCTGGTCTAGTTTGCAAAGTCAAGCGATGAGCTGATTGGGGTTACTCACAGGTACGTGGGTGACTGCCGCACTTCTAGAGCTGCACGCCGGGCCAGAAGCCAGTTCTACCCAACAAGCTCCTTCCTCTCCCTCAGCAGCTGCTCCTACTGACTTACCTTAAGCCCTAAAGAGATATTTTTTTTGCAAATTCCATCGGCCTCGAAGGTAGATCTCTTTAGCTTCCTGAGTTTTAGGAGCTTCTCTCTTTCCTGCAGAAGAGAATGTTTGAATTTAGAGGAAATAACTGCGCAAAACGCCCCCGACTCCAACTATTTTCCTCCCCCGGGCCCATCTTGCAGCTCGGATAGCTACACGGTCATTTTAGCCAGAAGATTCATAGGTTCATAGCTTCCAAGACCTGTTTTGTTTTGTTCTTTTTTTTTTTCTGATTAAAAAAAGAAGAAGAAGAAGAAAAGAAAATGGGACAGACTTTAGCTAGTTGGTGACACACACTTTTAATCCCAGAACTCCGGAATCAGAGGCAGGTAGGTGTCTGTGAGTTCCAAGCCATCCTGGTCAGCCAAGGCTACACGGTCTCCACAAACAAAGGAATAGACTCATCTGGCCTTGGCTTTTGTAGTCTTTCATTTCGCCTGGGCAGGAAGAGGACTGCTGTCAGGAAGCATGGTGTCAGGTTCAAAATAAAGCGGAGAAAAGCTAACGGAGGTGCCTATTAGCATACCAAAGCACACGCTGGCCTCCAGGCCCCCTCAGCACTGCAAGTACCTGTTAGAGTCCAGGCTGCCATCCTGGTTCTCTTCCGCTCTCTCACCCCGCCCCCTACCCTAAACGTCTCCAGCTCACTGGCTTCCCCTCCCCCAGCTTCTCATTCTCCTATAACGCTGCCATGGGGGTCATTCCTTCCCTTCTTGTCTTTTTCTCTCTTGCCCCTGTCTCAAAGTTAATACTCAAAGTCACAGCTATTGTCTCCGACATAGCTAGGAAAAAATACCTATGTAACTACACCAGGTAATATGTGCTGTTCTTTGATTTTGCTACGGTATTAGGTGTTGTGGTTTGAATGTGGAACGTTTGAGCATTTGGTCTCTAGTTGGTGGCACTGTTTGGGAAGGCTGTGGAACCTTTACTGGAAGAAGCGGGTCACTTCTGGAGTTGCAGGCTCTCGAGTTCAAAGACATGGCATCCCAAGGCCTCTTTTGTCAGGAAGCGGTCTGTTGTACCCGCCAGCAGGCTCTGCTGAATATTCGCTTAGGTAATGGTGCAGAGCTTTTCACACTACTGTGAGGTTTTTGTCTCCTCTCTATGGTGATTCACATTCTGATTGAGTGCTTTAAACTACCGGGCAGTGAGGCTTAGAAAGCTCGAATGTGTTGGGAAAGGAAGGAAGGATTCTGTAGGAGGCACTGACCAGCTGGAGTGACTGTTTCCTGCTTTCCTTCCCTTGCCTGGTACCGGGTGGGGGCTACCACAGGGGCAGGCCTTGAAACTTCATTATTAGACCCATTTCCGGTCCACGCTTTGCTTCCTGAGTGTGGATGTAGAGTGGCGACCCAGCCTACTGCCACCCTGGCTTTCCTGCCTGGGGCCGTAATCTTCCCGACCAGCATGAACTGCATCCTTCGGAACTGAGAACGAGAATAAACCCTCTCCCCCTTAAGTTGCGTTTGTCCGGGTGTTTTTATCACAGCAACAGGAGAAGAAACCAAGACAAGTAGGAAAGTGCCATTTACAGAATTAATGCTCCAATTGTTAGACACCCCCCAACCTGCCCAAGGACCAGGTAACTTCCTGGGATTCTGGGAATTGTAGTTCTTGAAAGATAACACCCCCACCCCCACCCCCACCCCCACCCCCAAGCACTTGATAACATCTTGGGATGCTAGGAGTTGTAGTTCTTGGAAAATAACAACAAAGCCTCATGGGAAAGTATAGTGACCTATGGGTTTCGCCCATATAAGCCCCCGCCAAAATGTGTCTCGAGGCCACACAGCTGGAAATTTTCCAGAAGTGGTCCTGACCAAATTCCATCTTTGTCAGTATTTAAAATTTTTAATAAAAGCTTGCTCAAATTTAACTAAAATGGCGGAACTGGTTTTTCTGGCGAATTTCAGGATTAAACCAGTACTCACCTAGGATCTGAGGAAGACAAGCCTTCCAACTCCTAACTATAAAAAGAATACACTATTCACAGAGTGCATTGACTGGATACATCTGAAATACTACCTAGCAAGCTCTCTCTTGCTCTCTCTCCCCATCCTGCCCTCTGTCCTATAGGTGCTGGAGAGCAAACCCAGGCACCAGGGCAAGTTCTCACCATGCCAGGTACTTAACCAACAGAACACACAAGGTAACTGTGACTGTCATAGTTAGTTTCCCGTTGCTGTAACTAAATACTTCCCAAAGCAACTAAGGAGGAAAGGGTTTGTTTCACTCGGTTCATGGTGGCAGTGCAATAAAGGCAACGGGAGCTTCTGGAGGCTGCTCACATTGAAGCCACAGTCAGGAAACATCAGGTGCCCTGCTCACTTCTTTTTATTTTGACTGGGACACCAGCCCACAGAACGATGTCACCCACCGGGTGGGTCTTCCCATTTCAATTAATCAAATCTAGAAAGTCACACAGGAATGTCCAGAGATGTATCTCTTAGGTGATTGTAAAGACTTTATGTTACTTTTTATTTGTTTAATTATGTATGGGGGGAGGGGTAATGTGTTGGGGTATAAGTAAGTGCAGGACTGCCAAGGCCGTAAGAGAGAATCCCATCCTGTGGAGCTGGAGTTACAGATGGTGAGCCATCTGCTCAAGTGCTGAGAACTGAACTTGAGTCGTCTGTAAGAGCAGTATGCACTCTTAACGGCTGAACTCTCTCTCCAGCCACCCCTAGGTGACTCTAGAGCCTATCAAATTGACAATATTAGCTGTCACAGTGACTTTCATCTGGTGTTTATTTTACACCTCATTTGCATATGCACCCACTCTTAGGGGGAAGAAGAGAAGACTCACTGTCCTGGTGTTTCTACTGCTCTTGCCTCCACAATTTAGCTTGCAGACGGACTGGACTCTTGCTTCACCTTCTAAAACACCATGCTAGGGGCTGGAGAGATGGCTCAGCGGTTAAGAGCACTGTGTGCTCTCCCAGAGGACCCGGGTTCAATTCCCAGCACCCACATGGCAGCTCACACTTGTCTGTAACTCCGGTTCCAGGGGATCTGACACCCTCACACAGACAGAAATGCAGACAAAACACCAATACACATAAAATTAAAAAAAAAAAAAAAAAGCAAAAACAAAACAAAAAAAAAAACATGCTAGTGCCACAGACAGAATTTGTTCCTGCTTCAGGACTGACTTCCTGCTGCTGTTTCCTGCCTTCCAAGACCCATCTCTTCTGACAGATGCTACTTCAGCCCCTGAGAGCTGTGGAACTTGTAACACTTCTCAGAGCTGTAGCATTCCTAGGAGTTATCTGCAAGCTCTTGGCTAGCATCCCACTGCCACCAGGAGTTCAAATCTTTATCTTTCACTCTGTGTCCTGGTTAGCTTTCTGTTTCTGTGATAAACACCATGACCGGAAAGCAGCTTGGGGAAAGGAAAGGATTTATGTATTTCATTTTTGCAACTCCCAGGTCACAGTCCATCACTGAGGCATGTCAGGGCACAAACCTGGAGGAGACCGGAGCTGAAGTAGAGATTGTGAAGGAACGTAGTCTACTGGCTTGCTCCTTGTGGATTGCTCAGTAACATCTGCTCAGGGATGGCATTGCCACAGCGTTGAGAGAATTCCCACAGAGCTACAGCTGGTTTGATTCCTGAGTGGTAACCCCTAGCTTTAATCTGCCTTCTGTTTCCCGAGACTTTCTATGTGAATCTTGTCAGAGAGTTTTCAGAAGGTGCAAAATCTATGCAAACTTGGTTGAGGAAGAACCCCTCCCCCAAACACCGCAGGTATTTCTCGATTGAGAATTTGCATTTGGCATTGTCCCTTTGGGGAATTTAGATAAGAGGTTTTGGGATATGGAAATTAACTTGCTAAAAGGTGTAAATTGAAAAACAATAAAAAAATAAATAAAAGGAAAAACTATAAAAAAGCCCTTTGCTAAGCAACGGAGTTCAGTCAGGAGAGAGGAATCCATCCTGCAGCTGGAAAAGGCTAAAATCATCCTTAGAGTATTCTGTGCCTTCTTTCCACTGACCCGAGTGAACACACACCTGTCATACAACACCTCGGTGGCCTGCGCCTTCTTGCACTTTTTTTAAAAATGTGGATATAGATGTGTGTTTTGCCTACATGTATGTATATGTACCACATGCATGCCTGGTGCCCATTTAGGTCAGAAGAGGACATCGGATTCTCTGGAACTGAAATTACAGATGGTTATGAGCTGCCATGTAGGTCCTCTGGAAGAGCAACCAGTGCTCTTAACCACTGAGCCATCTCTCCAGCCTTACCCCACTGTATTTAATTAGGGTTCGTTCATGAGCATGTGTAGAGGGTGTCATTTACTTGAGCTAGGGCACCTTGAGAGTAGCTATAGCACTGAGGAAAATGGTCCCCTGTCCCCCTAAAAACTATTAGCTGCCTGTAACTTCTGAGGGAGGGGTGGGGCTTTATGATCCCACCCACCCTGTCACCCACGAAAGAATATTGATGGGCCAGGTTTGTACAGAGAGCCACTGCCACTCAGGAGACAGTGTTTCTCGGCACTCCCTCCAATACCTGTTGTGAGTCTTTCTCTGTACAGCCAGTTTCCAAATCACGGTTCAGAGACCATTAATTACAAAAGCTTGGCCAATAGCTTAGGCTTGTTTCTAACTAGCTCTTATAACTTAAATTAACCCATATCTTTTAATCTACATTCTTTTACATGGCTCAGTTACCTTTACTTTGTAGTGCCCATGCTGCTTGCTCTGTGTCCCTGGTGTCTCCTCCCTTCTTCTTCCCAACATCCTCTGTGCCTGGAAATCCTGCCTAGCTATTGACCATTCAGCTTTTTATTAAACCAATCAGAGCGACATGTAGGTGGAGTTTTCCATCTAGACCAAAAATTAGGTGTGTCCCTCCAGCTGCTCCCCCAAATAACCACACAGAGACTTAATATTAATTATAAATGCTCAGCCAATAGCTCAGGCTTATTACTGGCTAACTCTTACATTTTACATTAACCCATGTTTCTTTTCTCTCTCTCTCTCTTTTTTTTTTTTTTTTTTTTTTTTTTTGAGACAGGGTTTCTCTGTGTAGTTTTGGTGCCTGTCCTGGATCTCACTCTGTAGACCAGGCTGGCCTCATACTCACAGAGATCTGCCTGGCTCTGCCTCCCGAGTGCTGGGATTAAAGGCATGCATCACCACTGCCCAGCTTAACCCATAGTTCTTAGCTATGCTCTGCCACATGGCAGCACCGTCTTTCAGCACTGCATGTTCATCTCCTGCTTCATCTACAGTCTCGCTCACAACTCCTCAGACTCCACCCTTCTTCTTCCCAGAGTCCTCCTTGTCTGGTCCTCCCACTTAACTTTATCCTGCCTAGCTGTAGGCCAGTCAGCTCTTTATTAAACCAATCACAGTGACATATTCACACAGCATAAAGGAATATTCCACAGTGACACATCTTCACAGTGTACAAAAAGATTATCCTACAACACATCCCCCAGCTCTTACATCCATTCTGCCCCATTGTCTGAAATGTTATGAGCCTTGGAGGGGGTTCTATAGGTGTCCGGTTTCAGGCTGAGCACCCAACAGTCACTTCCTCTAAGTACTTTGAGCAGTTCTGCGTCTCTACACTAATGCTTGGCCACTGCATACAGAAGAGTCTCTGGCTAGGGTGGAGAACAGCACTAATTGGACACATTTTTGAAATGTCTGTTATGTAAAGCAATGTGTTAATTAGGCCTTGTGACAGAATCATGTGATAAATGGCACATACAGAGTTAATAAGAAGTTGTTCTATAGTACAACGGCTTATTTCAGAGTGTATGATGTCAAGACAGAAAGCTGAAATACATACAGGACCAGTAAGCCTTTCTGTATGTCCAAGTCAGCCGTGGTAAGGAGTCCTAAAGATACCGAGGGGGCTCTTTTTCAGATGTGTCTGTTACAGGCTGCAGTCTGGTCTTGAGGTGACAGGGAGAATGAAGAGAAATAAATGAATTCTGGAGCTCAAAGGTAGAGTCAGCAGGACTTGGCAAAATGTGTAATGTAACATAACCAGTCCCACTAGGTTTCTGGCTTGAGCCAATGGCTAAATACGGGGGTTACAGAAATAAGAAATATAAATCATTGCAGATTGGTAGATGTGGAGGGTGTTACTTATGAACTGTGGTTTGCCTTTTCTGGTTGTTTGTTTGTTTGTTTGTTTGTTTGTTTGTTTGTTTGTTTGTTTGTTTTATGTGTTTGTGAGACATCCACGTTTCTCCGTGGAGACTTGGAAACAGTGCTGACTTAAAATGGAGCTAGCAGGAAGCATATGACCTTAGAGTACACACATTGTCATCAGCATTGGGGTGGGAACTGAGGCCATGAAATGAGGCCTTGCTTAGAGAGAATGAGAGAGAACCCAGGTCAAGACAAAGGCTAGCAGGGACCAAAGAAGACGCGCATGGAAGCAGAAACGTGGAAGAACGTTGCCAGGGAAGCCAGAAGAAAGATGGAGTTCAGTCACGTAGAGTGAAATACTCCCTGCAGAGTTATCCCTAGCAACTAATGGAGTATGAGCACAAAGACATATCTGCAAGCCTTTAAATGTGTCTGTGTGGTGGTCTGAACAAGAAGGGTCTCCTTAGGTTTATGGATTTAAACACTTGGTTCCCTGTTGGTGGCCTGATCAGGGAGAATGTGGGACCTTTAGGAGGTGGAGCCTTGCTGGAAAAAGTACGGGTCACTAGAGGCCAGGCTTTGAGGGCATAGTCTCCCTCCCTTCCTCTCTCCTCCTCTCCCCCCTTTCTCACTCAGAAGTCATGCTTTCTGCCAGAAGGGCTTTCTTTATCTCTCTGGAACCATAAGCTAAAATAAAGACTTTTCCCCCTCAAGTTGCATTTTGTCGTGATATTTTTACAACAGCAACAGAAAATAACTAATATAGCCTGTAATGGAAAAATATTGGTGGTAGGGAAGGGAGAGGAAATCCAATTAAGACATCGTGGGTACATCCACACAATAGATTGTTGTGCAATTTAAATTACATTTCTGAAGAATGACATGAGAAAATGTTGCTAAGAAAGATATTCATTGAAAATCCAGAGGCGAGGCAGGCAGATCTCTATGAGTTCAAGGCCAGCCTGGTCTACACTACAGAGCTCATTCCAGGACAGCCAGATCTACACAGAGAAACCCTGTCTCAAAAAACGAAAGAAAGAAAGAAAGAAAGAAAGAAAGAAAGAAAGAAAGAAAGAAAGAAAGGAAGGAAGGAAGGAAGGAAGGAAGGAAGGAAGAAAGAAAGAAAGGAAGGAAGGAAGGAAGGAAGAAAAGAGAAAGAGAGAAAGAGAAAATTATGACTCAATTTTTTTATTTTAAAATTACTCTTAATAACATATGTGTTATGCAAATCAGGGTCGTTGATGTATGCTTGTCATCCTAGAACTTGGGAGACAGAAGCAGGAGGATCAGGAATTCAAAGTGAAGCTTTGAGGTCATGAGTTTGGGGTGAGCCTGGACTCCGCCATCGCAAACAAAAATCAAACAGAAAAAGACACAGATTAGTTACCTTTTATTGCTGTGATGAAATATTTTAGCAACTCAACGTAAAGGAGGAGAATTGCACTTTGGCCCACGGTTTTAGAGGTTCTAGTCCACGGTGACCTGGCTCCATTGATGGTGAGCTGTGGTTGTAAGGATTTGGTCCTTAATATTACATCATCAGCCTTCAACGGCATCCCAGCCTAAAAAGCGGGTGGGCCCTCTGTGCGCACTGTGTTCCCTCTCTTTCGGCTCCTTCCTCCCGTAGGGCCACTCTCTCCCTCCCCCCCTCCTCCCTCTCTCTTTTTCTCTTTCCCCCCCCCCCCCCCCCCCATAAAGCTCTAAAAAGGTAACCATGGCTATGATTCTTTTAATCAGCACGCTCCTCCACTGGCATGGCCGCCTCGGGTGACGACCAGCCACGAGGGGCAGCGCCGTGGCATCAACAAACCAAGCCATGGTGGTACAGAGCATTATGACAGGGAGCATGGTGGAGCACAGCTGTTGTCCCTTCACATGTAGGAAGAAGCCCAAGGTGTGCTCTGCAGGACCACACCCAGGGGCTTGTATTGTGTATACTGTATTCGTCTCCGTTTCTGTGCTGAACATATACCTCTTACGAGAAGAACATTTTTAATTGTGTTTCCGTGAAGAAACTTGGGGTACCCGTGACATAGCACGCAGTGATTGAATATGCTGCTTTGGGGAACAGCAGCGACATGGCAGAAGCTGGGTGCTCTCCGCTCAAGTTACAGCAAGTTCTACCTTATGTGGAAAGGCGCAGGACACACACTTGGTAGAATGGTCAAAGGTAAAGTCAGGAGCGATGGTGAAGATGGATAGTAGTCAGTAGCTGCTCGGTGAGGACGGAGTGGAGTGAATCCAGATGTGGGCAGAAGGTTGAGGGCGGGAGCTGGACTAGAGAAGTTAGAGACGTGAACACTGTAAAATGTGAACTGCGGGTTGACCAATGTCCATGTGATGGGTCCTCGGCATCTGTTACCTGGCGTTCATCCAAGTCAGGTGTCCCCCTCCCACAGAGACCGGGAGGCCCTTCCTAATGGTTACATTCAAAGGAATGGCTTTCGGGTCCTTAGGCAAGAGGTTACCAGACACTCCTCAGATGGGCCAGGAAGGGTTTAAAATTCTAAGATGTTTTAAATAAACGCTCAGAAGAAAGGATATTAAGGGCCCGTGGCCAGGTATTGGCTGGAACACATGGTACATTCTTTTGTCAGCCCTGAGCTTTTCTGGACCTGAACTCAAGGTGTCCTGGGTCATCCTGGGAACACTGCCTTAGGCTGCTAGAATAATGCCATAGTTTGGCCTAGTGTCTTAGGGCAGGAATTTGGATGGAGATATTTGTGCAAATAATCTCAATTCTAATAATCAAGATCACACACACACACACACACACACACACACACACACACACACACAAATGGGGATAGACCCAGGCCTTCTTCCTGCTCAACTAAGTAGCATCTACTTTAATTGTCTCCAGATGCCCCAGCAGAGCCAGCTCAGGAGGGAGTGAGATCCCGAGAGCATTTGCCATACTGTCCTTGTCCGCACAGGCAGGGTCTTACACAAGGCCACAGTAGAGGCGTACAAGAGTGAGCAGCAACTTGCCCTGGTCTCGTGGTCTCAGCCCCCACATGTGTGGAGGAGCATGCTTTTGATCTGGTTGCTCAAGACAGCCCCCGCCCTGACCCAGCATCCTCCTACTGTCTCTGGTCTGTATGAGGCAGGAGTCTTTGACAGTAGAATCACCTTCGATGGACGTTGTGGAATGATTCTTTTTGTACACTGTGAAGATGCGTCACTGTTATTACTGGTTTAATAAAAGGCTGAGCCGGGCGATGGTGGCCCACGCCTTTAATCCCAGCGCTCAGGAGGCAGAGGCAGGTGGATCTCTGTGATCCACCTGGTCTACAGAGTGAGTTCCAGGACATCCAGCCAGGACTGTTTCACCAAGAAACACTGCCTTGAAAAAACAAAACAAAAAAGCCCAATGGCTAATAGCTAGGCAGGATTTCCAGGCACAGAGGACAGAGGATGCTAGGAAGAAGGGCGGACATGCCAGGAGTCGCCAACCAGACACAGAGGAAGCATGATATGTAGATGAGGTAACAAGCTATGAGCCACGTGGGAGCACTTAAATTAATAGAAATGGATAAATTTAAGTTATAAGAGCTAATTAGAACAAGCCTAAGCTACGGCAGAGCTGTCATAATGAATAATAAGTCACCATGTCAAATGACACTTTCTTTGTGAGCTGGCAGCCCGAAAAGAAAAGTCCATCTACAGATGGGAATGCTATAGCAACACATAGCTCATTATAATTGAAGATTAATTTTAGCACATTATTTTGGCACATTATTCCACACTTTGAATATGTCATGTAAATACTGTAATAACCAAGGCTTGTATAGGACTCACACTTAGAACTGTTTCCTACCGTTGGAGGCATTATACTCCATCCACTCCATCCATCCTCCTGCAATCCCACCCCACATCAATGTCTTTTACTAATTTAGAATCCAGCAACACAGAAGGTGCCACTATTACTGCGTGGCTTTCTCCATGTCATTGAGTTATTGGAGAAAAGGCTTTAACTGCCGAGCTGTGTCTTGTAGGTACTGCTGGAAATAAATATGCTATCACCGAAAAATAATAGATACAGAAGCATTAGCGGCCGTCAAGAAATCGTAAGTAAGGACTCCTTTGCTTCAACTTCAGAAACAAAAGCAGACGAGCAGGCAAAAGCGTCTTCTGAACGCAGCAGCTCAACCAAGATGATTGGAAAAAATAGTCAAGCATTAGACTTTGGAAAGGAGCAAAGGGGAGGGACAGGGGCAGAGATGAACTTTCAAGGCACACGGAGCACATCCTGCCAAGCCAGGTTCCGGGCAGGACAGTCTTCTTCCCCCACACGCAGACTGAAACAATACACAATGCCTCTCAGTTTTTCAGCCTGGCCTTGGTTTGAAAAAAAATTCTCCAGTAGAAGTGATTAAAGCTGGGGTTAGATGGAGACAGGGAACGGGCCTCCAGTGTGGGCGCCAGCTACCTTGGCATGCATACGGTATTGTTTCTCAAGCATCAGCATGAAGAATGCAGAGTTTGGGGTCTTCTTCCCCTAAAGAGCCCAAACTAAGGGTCTAGAATGTGACCAAAGAATCTGCATTTTTGTTATTGTTTTTGTTTGTTTGTTTGTTTGAAGGCAGGGTTTCTCTGTATAACCCTGACTGTCCTGGAACTTATTCTGTAGACCAGGCTGCCCTCAAACTCAGAGATCTGCCTGCCTCTGCCTCCCCAGTGCTGGGATTAAAGGTGTGCACCACCACCACTTGGCTAAACAAGTTTTTAAATGTTAATCTTATTTATTATGATTGTACAGAAATGGGGAGGGGGTCACACATCCCATGGTGTGTGTCTGGAGTCAGAGGACAACTTTCAGGAGTCAATTCCTTGTGGATTCCCGGGTATTGAACACAGCTATACTTACATGGCAAGTGTTTTTACTCACTGAGACATCTCACTGACCCAATTTCATTTTATTTTTAATTGCTACATAATTATAGCATAATTTAATTATATATAGTTTATGGGGTATATGTGATGTTCTGATACACATACATTGTATAATGATCAATTCAAGGTACTTAACACATCTATCACCTTAAGCCCTATTTCTTTGTGGCGAGAACATACATAATCTTTTATTTATTTATTTTTTGGTGTTTTGGAGACAGGGTTTCTCTGTATAGCTCTGGCTAACCTGGAACTTGCTTTGTAGATCAGGCTGGCCTTGAACTCAGAGATCCACATGCCTCTTCATCCCAAGTACTGGGATTAAAGGCATGCGCCACCACCACCTGGCCAGCACATCAGAACTTAATCTTCCTATCTATCGTAAACCTATCTGTCCCCATCTCCTCTACCTCTCTCAGCCTCAGCTAGCCAGTGGCTTACTTCCATGAGATCAACTTGTGTAGGTACAGAGAAGTGAGGTCAGTAGTGATGTCTTGTTTCATTTGGATCTGCACGTATGTGCCACAGGCAATATACATGTGCTTTCTTTATCAAACCTGCCTCCTGCTCACACTGGGGATTGAACCCAGGGAGGGTCTGGGTTCAATAGTCAAGTGCTCTATCGCTGCGGCCCTATATCCCCAGCACTCTTTTTGCTTTTACTTATTTTGAGGCAGGGTCTCATTAAGTTGCCAAGGCTGGCCTTGAACTCACTCTGGAGTCTAGGCAGGCCTTGAACTTGAGATTCTGATCCTTAGATTGCTGAGTAGCTGAGATTGCAGGCCTGTGCCATGAGATCCAGCTATCAGAACTCCACACTTGATGAGAAAATGGAACCAAGAAGATTATATGCCTATAAAGAAGTGAGGGCATTATAACTTCTGATTTTTTCCCATTGATCATAAGATGAACATTTATAAGAAAATGCATGAAGTCTCTAATAAGAAGCACAGAGTGGTTTTTTTCCCCCCCTGGAGCTGAGGACCGAACCCAGGGCCTTGCACTTGCTAGGCAAGCGCGCTACCACTGAGCTGAATCCCCAACCCACAGAGTTTCTTGAAACTTTCCTGTGCAGCGATCTGGATAACTATGATGGTTACTGAATGTCACGTGTTCATAAAAGATGTTGAAACACTTGCATGCAATAGCCTTCTTATATGGTGTTAGGAGATAAAAATAAGGAGGACCAAATGAGGCCAGGAGGGTGCAGCCCTCGTTAGTGGACTGATTAATGCCCACATAGGAGTCACAGGAGAGTTGCTTCCCCTCTCTGCTCTGCCATATGAGGGTGTATGAAGCAGACAGTGGATACCGGGGAGAGGACTCAGCAAGATGCCACCCTGGAAGCCTGGCCACAGACTTGCAGCACCCCAAACCATGAGAAATACACATTTAATCTCTGTGTCCTCCCTCCCTTTCCATTCTTCTCTCTTCTTCCTTCTACCTCTTCTTCTTTCCAAGGTCTTTTGTATCGACTACAAGGACTGGAACTCTCTATGTAGTGAAAGATGAGCTTGGATTTCTGAGTCTTCTGTCCCAAATGTCAGGAGTGCAGGAACTGCTATGCCCAGTTTATGCAGGGCTGGGCTCAGGGCTTAACACATGCTAGAAGTGAACTCTACCAACGGAGCTTCTTGTATAAAAAGCACCAGGATTTGCCAGGTGGCAGTGGCACATGCCTTTAATCCCAGCACTCAGGAGGCAGAGCCAAGTAGATCTCTGTGAGTTCGAGTTCGAGGTCAGTCTGGTCTGCAGAGCGAGATCCAGGAGAGGCACCTAAACTACACAGAGAAACCCTGTCTTGAAAAAACCAAAAAAAAAAAAAAAAAAAAAAAAGGAAAAACAAACAACAAAAAGAAAGTACCATGATTCATTTCCCCCTTTTACTGATGGTCATTGTGCTGGGGATAGAAGCCACGGTCTAATGCCAGCTAGGCAACTGGTCTACCCCTGAACTATCTTCTCAGGCCCTCTTTGTACTCTTTAGGTAGCATTAGTGAGCACTTAGGACATTACATTTAGCAAAGTTTTTATTTTCATTTCTTAATAGTTCTTTCGTGTCTCTTTTTCCTCTTGTGTTGTATTGAGGAGACACAACACAAAGAGATACAACTCTGAAAGTGTTTTGTTGTTGGGTTTTTTGTTTGCCTTTGTCATTTTTGAGACAGGGTCTTCCTATCTAGTTCTGGGTGGAAAGCTTTAAACTTGTGATCCACCTTCCTCAGTCTCCTTAGCTTGGACATAAAGAGGCTTTCACTACGAGACTCAACTCTCAGAGTACTTGGGGTGTTTTTAATGCCACGTTCTTATGGCAACGGGTGACTATTAGGTACTGCCAACTTATTCTCCAAAGTGGCTGCACTGACTTATTCTTAAATCAGCCTCCCCCATGTGTGAGTGTGTGTATAGTGTATGCACATGTGAGTGTGTATATATGCATGTGAGTATGTGTGTGTATTCTACACATACACATCTCTCTCTGTGTAGGTGTCCATGCCCATTCAGTTTGTGTGGAGGCCAGAGAATAATAACCAGTGTCCTGTTCTATTTCTTTTTCCCATATTCTTCTGAGACAAAGCCTCTCACCAAATCTAGAGCTAAACTGGCATCCAGCATCCACAGCATTGGGACTTTAGGGGTACAGGACCACACAGTTGTTTCTGCTTGTTTGTTTTTAATAATATAGATACTGGGCATCAGGCTCTCAGCTCCTCATGCTCCTACACCAAGTGTTCTCGGTCACTGAGCTAGCTCCCCAGCCCCTTGAATGTTTTTTATTCAATAGTCACTTAGTGAGAATCTGTATTTAACATGCAAAATCCTGCATTAGAACTGTGAGGCATTTTTAAAAATAGCTAGGCAATATCTCTTAACTTCAATATTACCACAGTGTAGTTAAAGCTCTAACAAAGTTATGAGCAGGTTGGCACACACCTTTAATCCCAGCACTTAGGAGGGAGGCAGAAGCAGGTGGATCTCAGTGAATTTGAGGCAAAGCTGGTCTACATACCAATCTTGAGGCCAGGCAGGGCTACAGAATGTGTAAAAAAAAAATAAGTTATAACAATAAGTAGAAATACCATCCTTGAAGAAACAATGTGATTAGGGCACCCTCAGAAGCTGGTTCCAGAAAGGCAGCCAGGAACAGAGAGGTTGTAAAAAGAAATCAGGATTTGGACTCAGCCTTGAAAGGATTAGTGTTTTAATGAATGGAGAAAGGTGGTTGGAGGAACAGCAGGAGCAAAATCTTAGCAATAAAAGTACACAGAGGGGCTGGGGCGTGGATCAGGTGGTAGTGTTCCTGTCTAGCATGCACAAAGCCTTGAGTTCAATCCCCAGCACCTCACAAAACTGCGTGTCGTGGCACATGCCTGTAATCCCAGCACTGGAGAGGTGGAGGCAGACCCATCAGAAGATCTAGGTCATTCTCAGCTACAGATTTGAGGCCAGGAGGATCATGAGCCTCCTGTCTTCCAAAAGAAAAATAGTCTATAAAGTTCACACTTTATTTTCCCCTGGACCTGCTACAAGGGCTTGGGCCTACTCTCCAGCCTGTCTTCCCTCCTACAGCCCAGCCACCCACACCACCCATCCCTACCCACCCAACACTACTACCATGCTTCCGTGTTTCTAGACAACACTGGACATGTTGTTAAGATCATGGAATTTGTTAGCCTGAATAGATGTAATAATCTCTTTTTCATTTTTAAATTTTATATGTATGGGTGTTTTGTCTTCATGTTTTTTTTTGGGGGGGGGGGTACCACATGCATGCAGTACCTGTGGAAGCCCAAAGGTATTGGATCCCCCTGGGTCTGGAATGAAAGATAGTTGTAAACTGGCTTTTGGGTCTGTGTGTCCTCGGGCCAGAAATTCATATTTTGTAGGTATGTGTTTAGGAAGTGATTACTGATGTAGAAGGTGAGAGATTATTCGCCCTTATTAAATGAGGCTGAACTGTTTGTCAGAGTCACCGGGCCAGTGGATGCTGCCACTCCCGTGGACTAATATTCTAATTATTTAGCATTTGTACCAGCAGTTGGCCCTGACAGGATGAAATGTGACAGTTGGCTGCTGCGGGGAATGCTAGCTCATGATTCTATTCTGCATGTCTCTGATTTGTACTGAAATCTCACATGTTTTTATTAGCTACTTGAATTTTCTCTTCCTTGCATATCCTTTGTCCATTTTTATTTGTGTGTATGTGTGTGCATGCATATATGTACACATGTGTGTAAAGGCCAGAAGGTAGCCTTAAGTGTTATTCCTCAAGTGCCATGTATTTTCCTTTATAAAAATGTGTGTGGATGTTTTGTGTGTGTGTGTGCATGTTGGTGCACCAGTGTATGCCTGGTGCCCTTGAAGGACAGACAAGGGCATCAGATCCCCTGGAACAGGAGGTACAGACAGTCATGAGTTACCATATAGGGTCTGAGAATCAAACTCAGGTCCTTTGGAAGAGTAGAGGCTATCTTGTGGTGGTATTGTGTTCCCCAAAATATTGTGTACCCTAATAAACTTATCTGGGGTCAGAGAACAGAGAAGCCACTAGATACTTAGGATAGGCAGTGGTAGCACATGCCTTTAATCCTAGCATTCCAGAGGCAGAAATCCATCTGTTCAAGAATACAGCCAAGCATGGTGACTCACGCCTTTAATCCCAGAAAACCAGCCTTTAATCCCAGGGAGTGATGGTAGAAAGCAGAAAAGTATATAAGACGTGAAGACCAGAAACTAGAAGCATTTGGCTGGGTAAGCATTTGGCTGGTTAAGCATTTGGCTGGTTAAGCTTTTAGGTTTTGAGCAGCAGTTCAGCTGAGAGCCATTCAGATATGAGGACACAGAGGCTTCCAGTCTGAGGAAACAAGATCAGCTGAGAAGTTGGCCAGATGAGGTTAGCTGTGGCTTGTTCTGTCTCTCTTATCTTCCAGTGTTCACCCCAATACTTGGCTCAGGTTTGATTTTATTAATAAGAACTTTTAAGATTCACGCTACACCACCTCTTCAACCCCCATCATTTTTTCCCCTTAAGACAGTGTCTCTCGCTGGATTGGAACTTGTCAAGTAAACTAGGCTGGCTCGCTGGCCAGTGAGTCCCAAAGATCCACTTGTCTCTGCCACCCCAGTTCTGGGGTGACAGCTGTGTATCACACCCAGGAGCCATCTCCCCAGCCCTGCCAATGTTCCTTTTTCTTTTTCTTTTTCTTCTGGTTTTTTGAGATAGGGTTTCTCTGGGTAACAGCCCTAGCTGTCCTGGAACTCAATTTGTAGGCCAGGCTGGCCTCAAACTCAGAGATCCTCCTGCCTCTGCCTCTGCCTCTGCCTCTGCCTCTGCCTCTGCCTCTGCC
>CABHPR010136757.1:0-17318 GCA_902168415.1 Peromyscus melanophrys
CTGATCAGCTCCAAGGGTTAAGAAAGCCAGTTCATGCCTCTAGGATCTGGTTTCAGGACCTCACTGTGCAGTCTTCTAAACACAGACTGTGTGGCTGCTTAAACTCCTCAGTGAGCAGAGCCATTGAGGCATAGAGTGAGTGGACAGGGCCTGTCAGATCCACACCTCCAGGTCCTCTACAGACTGCCTCCTTACTCCTTGAGGGCATAGGTAGGTATTCTCCATCATTTCTTGAATTATTTCTTGTTTGCTTTATTCGTCCTAAATATGAATATTTCCCAGTCTTCACATACTCAATTTCATTTTAATTAATTCATTTTATTGCTTCCATATCCCACCAATGCTTCAGACTCTGTATATAATTTCAGGGCATGCCTGAACTAATGAGAATGCTGACCTCATCACTGGAATTCTGCTGTTTCAGATTTGGTGTGAAGAAGAAGCCGATTTATATTAATGTCATCAGGGACCCTATCGAGAGGCTGGTTTCCTACTATTACTTTCTGAGGTTTGGAGATGATTACAGACCAGGATTAAGGAGACGGAAACAAGGAGACAAAAAGGTAACATGCTTGCTCTTGATCATAAATGTGCTCCTTGTTCAGTGTTGACATTTTGCAGGGAAGTCAGGGCTGTAGAGAAGCAGTGGGAAAGTGGTCACAGCTGCTGTCTTGTAAGATAACTCTGTGACTGTGAACTGTGGCAAGTGCGTATTGTTTTATTACAGCCCTGCTGTAGTACTTACTGTCCCTGCTACTCTGTCAAAATACATGGTTTGTTTCAGTTCTTGGCTTGGAGCTGTCCATCAGGGTGGGGAGGCATGGTGGCAGGAGAGAGAGGCAGGTGTACTCAGCATGCACGCACACACATGTTCAGTTATACTTCTCTGGAAATGCTTTCCACAAATAAAGCAAGAATTTGTCTTCAGGGTGATTCTAAGTTAACTTGACAATCAGTATTAACCATTACACCTGGCAACAATTTTTTTAGGGATCATTATTAATGAATCTGTTTTTGTATATATTTTGGTTCTTAGTCTTAATGATGGTGCCTTAGGGTTTCTATTGCTGTAAAGAGACATCATAACCATGACAACTCTTATAACGAAAATATTTAATTGGGGGGTTCGCTTACAGTCTCAGAGGTTCAGTCCATTATCATCATGACAGGGAGCGTGCAGACAGACATGCTGCTAGAGTTGAGACTGCTACATCTTGCAAGCAACAGGAAGTTGACTGAGACACTGGACGGTATCCTGAACATAGGAGACCTCAAAGCCTGCCTCCACAGTGACACACTTCCTCCAACAAGGCCATACCCACTCCAACAAAGCCACATCTCCTAATAGTGCCACCTCCTATGAGGTTCTGGGGGCCGATTACATTCAAATTACCATAGATGGCAATCTACATTTACTTGTAATCATCAGTTTATGAAAACTGTTTTGCTAACTTTAAGCAAGGAGAGAGTAATGGGTAAAGCAAGTGCGTGGGGTCAGACTTGGTTTGTCTGTAGCACTTCCTCTGGCATGTCACCAGACTCGAGTTCTCAGAACCACACTGGACTTGTTCCTTCTTCAGTGGAACACCTCTATAGGTTTCATGCTCAAACATCCCCACGGTAGGCCAGAGATGACTTAGTCAACGAAGGTGCTTGCTGCCAGGCCTCACAGCCTGAGCTCAGTTTCTGAGACACACATGGCAGAAGGACAGGACTGGCCTCTCACTGTGGTACATGTGCGCGCGCGCACACACGCACGCACGCACTAAAAAAAATGTAGGTTTATTTACCTAAGGCTTAGGAGACACAATCTAATACAGTCTTATACCCACCTGCCTCTGTAGCTTAGTTACCCCGTGTGCCAGCCCAGCGTTTCAGCCACACAAAATACAAATGCCCTTGAAACTCATTATTGCTTCATACTTTTTGCACACCTCTTGTCCCTCAGAGTGCTTTTCCTTCTCCTTAAAAACCTTTGCTTACATTTAAGACCAAACTTTGTCATCACCTCTGCTGTGGACTTGTCTCTGATGCTCCAGACAGTCACACTCCTTCCCAGGTCCCCAGGGCTGGATTGATGGCTGGGTTTTAAGAACACTTCCTGCCCTCATGGTTCCCAGAACATATGCTGTGCAGCTCACAGCTGTCTGCAACTTCAACTCTAGGGGATCTGATGTTTTCTTATGGCTGTGGCAAACATGTGCGTGTGTGTGCAGTGTGCGTGTGTGTGAGTTGGTGTACACACACACACACACACACACACACACACACACACGAGTGAGTAAGCACACACATACACATATACAAATCTGAAAGCAAAGTAAGGACCCCAGAAAATTTTTATGTAGTCATCTGTTGATATTCACCAGTATAAGTAAATTTCATAGTTTACATAGAAAATTTTAGCTTGTTTTATTTTCCCTGTTTATTTTCGGGGGGGGGGGGCGTGCCATAGGGCACATTCCACAGAACAACTGTGGGAGTTGGTTCTCTCCTTTCACAGTGTGGGTTTCAGGGATCAAATTGGTCATTGGTCTAGGGGCAAACACCTCCACCTGCTGAGCTGTCTCACTCGCCAGGAAACTTCTTCAAATATGGATTTTAGACAACTATCTCATGTTAACAAATAATGTTTTGGTGTAAATAATCATCTTTCTTAAGAAAACAGAGAGTGGCATCATTTTACATTTCAGAAAATCTTTTAATATCTAGTTTAATAAAGATAGCCTGATTTTCATATTTTTTAATTCAGTCCAATCAGTTGCACTTTTTTTTTGGTTGAAGTCTATAAAGAAAATCCAGGTTTATGCAAATATATAATCAGAAAAGAGAATTTTAATAACCCTTCCCAAAATTGAGGCTGTTTTTTAATACAACACTGAATTTGACAAGTGGAAGTTCCAAGTGTAGAATGTGAAGCCACAGTGAACTTTTTACAGATTAAAATCCACTGATACGTTTGATGTTGTGTATGAAATTGGCCTTTTAGTCAGGAAGTTTTCAAGCATCCTGCATTGTTTCATACAGTGTTACATTGGACTCCCAAGGGTTAATGCATTTTGATTATACAGTATCAAAAATTCATATTCATTAACCCAACTACAGACATCATCGGCAACAGCTTGTAGGTGCTGGTAAACTGTAGGCTTACGATGTCAAACACACATTTCCAAAATGTTCTTTCTCACTTGGAAGTTTAACTTTTACCACGGGCTCCTGTGGAATCCTCTGCAGCAGCACTGTTACTGTCTGCAGATAGCCATTTATCCTGTGCACTTCCTGTAGATGGGGGGCTGTTTAAAAGGATTGTGGTCGCTACTTAGTAGCATCTTCCACACCTCAGATAAAGAGCTCACCCTATCTCTGAGCATGCCTGATGCCACCTGAGAGCAGAGAAGCTTTCAGGCAGGGACCACACTGACAGACACTCAGTTATTTCCTTTCAAGTGACACAGTTGACTTGTTTAAGGAAATACAACCAAGTACGGGAGTGCAGCCTCAGCAGACCACAGAGCATGTCGCTGCTGAGTGGGGCCAGTCCTTGGGCCACTGCTGGGCCACCTCCCCACATTGGGAAACGGGAAGGAAAGCAAGCTGTTTCCGTCTAAGCGATGACCCAGAAGCTGCCCACGTTTGTTCTACCTTCAGTCCACTAGAAAGCCTGTGACTGTATGGCCACAGTGTCCCCTGCAAGAGAGGCTAACTCTGACCTATGGAAGATTTGGTTTGGGAGGTAACTTTAGTCTGCCTGAGTCAGGTAGCAAATTTAAAACTACTGCCTAAAAACAGATCTGAAGATCTAAATTTTCTTTGCCTAAAAGACTAAAATACTTGAACACAGGAACCAGGAGTTTGCTAATTAAAGAATTGAGCTAAAATAGCCATCCGGTATGATTATTCAGTTTTAGTTCAGATAGTATGTATGAAATCCCCAGAGTTGTCTGCATATCGTCCACACTGTATACATAGTAAATTTATGGAATCTTCTAATATTACAGTCTCCCAACATGCTACTTTCTTATATTTAAGCCAACCATTTTAATGTCTTTGAATTTCACACTGCACAGTCATGTGCACACATTGGATAGTAGTGATGTTGAGTTTATTTAGTAACTTTCTTGTCTTCTGGCTTGCACTCTAGTCTGGTAGAGGCATGAAGACGCAGAGTCCTTCTGCTGAGCTATAGGGAACATGCTGTGAGTCAGGACCTGCCAGAAATAGGTACGGAATCAGAAACTTTATGAACTGCTGCACCTAGTTCCTTGACATAGTCTTTGTGAAAACAGGGGTCTGATAGAGATAACTGGAGACATAACATGTGCTTGCTAGCTTTTTAAAAGTAGGCTTCAGGCAGGAAATCTAAATCATACTGTCTTAATTTTTTTTTGTCCTGTTGCTGTGACAGAAGCCCTGATGAAAGTAACTTAAGGGAGAAAGGATTTACTTGACTCACAGTTCCAAACTGGAGCCAGTCATTTCAGGGAGTCAGGAGAACAGGAACCTGAAGCAACTACTCGTGGTGTCTTTGGTCAGCTGCAGAGAATAGTTAGTTTACCAGTGCATTCATAGTTATTTTCAGCTCACTTTCTTTATTTCCAGTAAATAATAGTTTCCCCTTTCCCTTTCCTCCCTCCAGACCCTCCCATGTACCTGTCCCCTCCCTTCCAGTACAGTGAGCAAGTCTTCTTACCTCAATTATGCAACAGGGAGAATCCTCCATAAGAATAGCCACAGGCCAACCTAATTTAAACACACCTTTAATCCCAACACTTGGGAGGCAGAAGCAGGAAGATCTCTGTGAACTCAAGGCAGCCCGATCTACATAGTGAGATCCTGTCTTAAAAAAAAAAAACAACCAGAAATCTCACTGTCTATATTAGTTAGGGTTTCTATAGCTGTGAAGAGACACCATTACCATGGAAATTCTTATAAAGGAAAACATTTAATTGAGGGTTCCCTACAATTTGAGGCATTTAGTCCATTACTGTCATGGTGGGAAGTACGATGGCACACATGCAAACATGGTGCTGGAGAAGGACCATGTTCTGTATCAGGATCAGCAGGCATCAGGAAGTGAACTGACTTGAGCGTCTGAGACCTCAAAGCCCACCTCCACAGTGCCATACTTCCCCAACAAGGCCACACCTACTCCAACAAGGCCATGTGTCCTAATAGTGCCACTCCCTATGGGCCAAGCATTCAAACACATGAGTTTATGGAGGCCATTCCTATTCAAACCACCACTTTCCACTTCCTGGCCCCCATAGGCTTGTAGCCATGACATAGTGCAAAATGCATGTAGTCTACCTTCAAAAATCTCCATAGTCTATAACAGTCTCAAACTTTTTTAAAAGGTCAAAGTCTCTTCTGAGACTCATGCATTCTCTTAACTGTAGTGCCCTATAAAATCAAAATAAAAAACAGATCACTTATTTCCAATATATAATGGCACAGGATATATATATATACCATTCCAAAATGGAGGAAAGGGAGGATAGTGAGGACCAAATACTGAGCCAAAGCAAGACTGAAAACGAGGTAGGCAAACTCCAGACTCTGCATCTCCATGCCTGATGTCAAAATACTCTTCAGATCTCAACTCCTTTCAGCTTTGTTGACTGCAACACATTTCTTCTTGGACTGGTTCCACTCCCTGTTAGCAGCTCTCCTTGGCAGGTATCCCACGGCTCTGGCATCTCCAACATCTCCAAGCCTCCAAGGCAATACAGGCTTCACCTTCACAGCTTCACACAATAGCCTTTGTAGGCCTCTATTCAGGGAGCCCCTGACACATGTGTGGTCTCAGCAGCTTTCCTTAGTCATGGAGGGAGATTCCATAACCCCTTTCTTCTACCCTCAACTC
This sequence comes from Peromyscus melanophrys, assembly GCA_902168415.1. Classification (NCBI taxonomy): domain Eukaryota; kingdom Metazoa; phylum Chordata; class Mammalia; order Rodentia; family Cricetidae; genus Peromyscus; species Peromyscus melanophrys. The sequence goes on from CABHPR010136757.1 coordinate 5,864, forward strand.
TAATGCCAGAATCATGTGGCTGAAGCTGCCAAGTTCTGCTGTTTGCTGGGCTGAAACATGGCCCCCTTGTTCAGTTACCACCAGCTTTCTGTTTTCTACAGTTTCCTTTACTGCCTAAATTTGGCTATCCTGGAACTCGCTCTGTAGACCAGGCTGGCCTCAAACTCAGAGATCCACCAGCCTCTGCCTTCCCAGTGCTGGGATTAAAGGTGTGCACCACCACCACACCTGGCTCTAAGCTTTTCTTTAATTCCTTTTCATAAGTTGGAAACTTAGCTGGGTGGGATCTTGTCCTGAGGTCACCACTCCCTTTTTCCATTTCTTAAATCTGTTTATCTCCTTAAACACGGGATTTAGTTCCATTCTACTTCCTGGTGCCCCCTTTCTCCTCAAATTGTACATTTTGTATTTTCTCTTGCTCAGCTTTCTTCTTTTCATTATAAATCTTCCTAAAAGTAAACAGTAATAACCACACAACAGAGTCAATACTAGGCTGTTTTGAGATTTCCTCTGCCAATGCAATTAATCCAAAACTCTTCAATTTAGCCTCAGGCAGACACTTTTGGAAAAAGGCAAAAAGCAGCTACATTCTTTACCAAAATATCACAGCAATCTCTAGGCTACAACATTAATATTTTTCTCCTCTGAAACCTCTTGAGCCAGCCCCCCACAGTTCAAATCACTCTCAGCACCACTTGTCCTCCACTGCTCTGACTAGAACGGCCCATTAAAGCATTCAACTGCTCTTCCAATCCAAAGCCCACGTTCCTCCAAACAAAAGCATAGGCAGGCCTATCACAGCAACGCCCCAGTACCTTAGCAATCCCTGGTACCAGCTTCTGGCTTCGTTAGGGTTTCTGTTGCTGTGAAGAGATACTATGGTCACAGCAACTTTTTTTTAAGATTTAATTATTTATTATGTATACACTGTTCTGTCTGTATCTATGCCTACACACCAGAAGAGGGCACCAGATTGCATTACAGATGGTTGTGAGCCACCATGTGGTTGCTGGGAATTGAACTCAGGACCTCTGGAAGAGCAGCCAGTTCTCTTAACCTCTGAGCCATCTCTCCAGCCCCCACAGCAACTCTTATAAAGAAAAGCATTTAGTTGAGGCTGGTTTACAGAGGTTTAGTCCATTATCGTCCACACCCTCATGCAGTCCATCTAGGGAAATATTAAGTAATGTAATGGCCAAGGCTAAGGTTTTCCACTTACACACATAGCACACACATAAAGAAAATTCAGGGAAATGCTGAAGGGCTGTCTCACCTGTGTCATGAAAAAATGTCTCTGTGTTCACCAGCGCTTTGTGTGTAGTACTTCTGTCATCCCCAGTCACAGCCTTTGCAGCAACACTGTACACATGCTAACTCTGCCGACTACAGTGTGTTCTGAAATGCACTTGTACATGGCATGACCTTCTCAAGCTTCACCACAGCTGAAGAGAAGAATGTCATATAAAAACTACATGAAGCTTCTTATGGAGATAAAGGTGACACATGCAGATGAGTGTGCCCCTTCCTGAGAGATAGTTATAACAAGGCAACATACAGAACTGAAAAGGGAGCAAATGATTTTCAGCCAGAGGAATAACTGGAAGGCTGGACCTCATGTGACCTTCACTGGTGGAATCAATCTACAGAGGAAGAACATTCCAGTAAAGTTACAGAGATTTGGGGTACCATAATACAGTTAAGAACATGTGGAACAGAATAATGTGGTATGGGTGGATGCTCCAAGTAAAAAATGTGCAGGACTAGTGTGTTGAGAGCACACCAGGAAGCACTCCTGAAAGGCAGGACAATGAGTGTGACCTTATTGGTGTTTTTCACTAGACATGGGAAATGACAGCTGTAACAGGATGTGTGGATGTGTGGGTGATGGGAACTGAACCCTGGTCCTCTGCAAGAACAAGTGCTCTGAACCACTGAACCAACTGTCCAGCCCGCACTCATCCCACCTACTTGCACCCATTTACTTCGTAACTTGTTACATTAGAAATTTGCACGCTGGAGAGATGAGTCAGAGGGTAAAGTACTTGCCATGCCGTGTGAAGACCTGAGTCCGGCTCCCTAGCACATATGCGAAGCTGGGCACAGTAGTGCACGGCTGTACTCACAGTGTCCTGTGGTGAGATGGGAACTGAAGACTTCCTGAAATCTTGTGGGCCAGGTAGCCTGGCACTCTCAGCAGTCAACAAAAGACCCTGTCTCAAACCAGACATAAGGCAAGGGCTGACACCCAGGGTTGTTCTGACCTTCATACAGTGCCATGGCAGGTGCACACCAACACTTACAAACACACAGACATAACAGAGATTAAGAACCTGTCTTTTAACTTGAGACTTGGGTTTATGGCTGACTGTTCTTTTTCTCTTTGCTGCAGACCTTCGATGAGTGTGTGGCTGAGGGTGGCTCAGACTGTGCTCCGGAGAAGCTCTGGCTTCAGATACCATTCTTCTGTGGCCACAGCTCAGAATGCTGGTAGGAAAATAAACTTAACTACACTGGTCATCTTCAGTATCTCTATAACCCGTGTCTCATGAGGAGGGATATAGTAGTCAGGACCAGGTAGAGAACTATGAGAGACTGTGCTGCACATACATCTAGATCTATTTTTTCCTTTAAATGTTCTTAAAAGTTGTGTACATATCCTCACAGTGTGTTTTATCAAATGCAGTTATTATTTTGGTTTTGGCATTCTGTTTTACTATTTTCCAGCAGAAACCTTAGAGGTCAGAGGTCATTCCATAAACCTTATTTTATCCTAAGCTTTCTGCTTCAAGTAGATCAAATAAAGCTAGTTAGTGGGCAAAGTACTTACCTGGTTTTATTGTTAAACTTATTTTGAGTTTAAGAGTATCCAACAATATTCTTATAGAGTTAAAATTTAGTCTGCTAATAAACATAAAGTACAAAAGAGATTTTACTTCTAATAAAAAAAACCTCCTCGGAATGTTCTGTATTCAAGTTTTTTAAATAATTGTACATATTTACTTATTCTAGTCAACCATTTATTTTGAGGTGCTAAGGATCAGATGCAGTGGGCACCTGTTCCACCTCTGACCTTGAGGTACCAGCCCCTAGGCCGTGGCCTCTGAGCTAGCTTAAGACCTAAGGGGCACATATGCAGGCCCTGGGTCCAATGCCTGGCAAGGTCAGTTGTTAGAGCATGGGACCCTTAATCCCAGGGTGGTGGATTCGTGCCCTATGTTGTGCGCCAGATATTGCAGATAATCCACAGATACTGGTAAAGGAACTATTTCTTAAATATATATATGTATCGAGGAGAACAACTCACTAAACAGGGTAAGGCAAATCTGTTGCAGAGTTCTGGAAGGCTGATGGTCAGTCCCATGCTGCTTTTGCCACCTGAGTCAGTCCCCACCGTTCAAGCCCATGAAGGAGAGAAGAGAAGGGGCCTGTGTATGTGCTCTTCACCTCTTAAGCTAGCCCAGAGGCTATGCCCCAGGGTCTGGTATCTCAAGGTCCTAGGTGGAACAGGTACCCACTGCAATCAGATTTGGGCCTTTGCACACACTGGGCAAGTACTGGATCACTGGGCTGCATACCCAGCTCTTCAGCTAGCCTGAACTTGAGACTCTCCTATATCAGGTTCTCCAGTGCTGGGAATGCAATTAGATGCTGTCATATCTGGTTATTCAATCGTTTTGATAGAAAATGCAGCAACAGAAAATCCATTCAAAATTAGTATTTTCTTAAATTATACTGAGAAATTCAAAGGATTTCTTAATTATTTGAGCTGTATAGATTCTCATAAAGTTCAAGGTCCTGCTTGTAGACTGCTTCAAAGCATCATTGTAGTAAGAGAATTGGAAGCATTAGAAGAGTATCCTTTAAGGTTTTAGCCATTGCATCTGAAAAGGAACCCACTCCTATGCCCCAAATATGGCTGAGCACTTGTTCTTTGTAAATAAAGCTTTATTAGAACACAACTACTAATGTTGGTGCATTTACTGTCTGCTGAGATAGCAGAGTTGAATAATTGTGATTTAAATCGTATAGCCTGCAAAGCCTAAAATATTTACTCTCTGCCTCTTATATAAAAAGCTTGCCAGGCCCTGCTTTTAAATAATAAAAAGTACTGCTTAGTTGAGTTTTAATTAGAGAGAATAGTTCATTTATTTCATACACAATGAAGTATATTGGGAGACCTTAGAAATCAACTAATCCACTTCGTCAGCCCCTCCCACTTAGGTTTTTTAGAGATAAGATTCTCTTGTAGCACAGGCTGGCCTTCAACCATTGACCCTGCTGTCTCCCTCCCAAGTGCCAGGATAACAGGTATGTACTACACACCCTGTTTCTTGGTTTGTGGTTTTGACTTTAATAGTTGAGGAAACAAAAAGAAGTGCAGCCGCCACTGCAGGGTCACATTGGCACTTAAAATGCAGAGCTGGAGCGAAGCGGAGAGAACGTTGCTGCTAATTAGTTCCCAGAAGTATTGTCTGTTTAGGATGAAACCTGTTAACGCATTAGCTGACACTGTAAACAAAAGGAGTTTTAGTAGAGCTATCTCTTACCTATTTCTGTTTCTCGGGATTTCAGGAAACACTAAAGCTTATAGAAAGAAAAGAAACAGAGTTTACAAATTAAGATAGACACTAAACACAAATTGCTTCGACTTTACCATAGGGGCTCTCAGGATGAACAAAGTTTGAGAATACTTTTAAAACATGAATGCACACTAAGTAAAAAAGGAGAATATATGATACAAATGTCTATATTTTAAACTGTCCTTAAAGTTTGCACTTATTAGGAACCCTTTAGGAGAGCCTAAGTAACTACGAGGGCGCGGAAGCTGGGTGTGGAAGCAAAGGAAGATGCCTCTGTGATGGGTGTTGAAGCTGTGGCTGTGTGTGTTCACCTACCTGTTTCCTCCATAACCTGGAGGATCAGAGGCATAAGAACATTCAGCCCATTTCACAGCTGAGTTTGAATTCCTTGTCTGTGGTTTCAGGAATGTGGGAAGCAGATGGGCTATGGATCAAGCTAAGTATAACCTAGTTAATGAGTACTTCCTGGTGGGAGTGACTGAAGAGCTGGAAGACTTCATCATGTTACTGGAGGCAGCTCTGCCCCGCTTTTTCCGGGGTGCCATAGACCTCTATCGTACAGGTATGTAGATGATAGGTTTCTCTCTAAAGTTGTCCTAACCTGTTTGTTTGTTTACAAGTTGACTCTATAATAAACTAGACTACAGTTGTAGAGGAGGGTCGGGTACAAGTGCTGAACACACGAGCATCTGTGCTGTTTTAGATAAACTCTAGTTTATCTAAAAGTATACTTCCGGACCTCTGTGAGTCAGTCAAACACTGACAGTTTTCCCTTTTAGTTGTTTAGTAGCATGCCATCACTCAGACTCTTCTTAGAGTTTGCACCTGCCCTCAATCCTCCGTGATTGTAGCAAGTGTAGCTGGTGGGAAATTAGAATTAAGTTTGGTGACACATGTTTTGTCATTTTTTTTTTAATGAACAAGGGCTAGCAAGATGGCTCTACAAGGTGAAAACACTTGCTACGTGAGCCTAATGACCTGAGTTTGATGCCCAGATCCCCAGAACCTGTGATGGAAGCGGACGACCGAGGCCAGGAGGTTGTCCTCTGACCTCCGCATGCACACTCTCACACACTGGTGTTCTGTTTGTTTTCAGTGAAAAAATGAGGAAATGGGCCTTAGAGCGGTGTGAGAGGGACGGCCTCCACTTACCGAGTGTTGATCCTTACGTTTGCTGTGCGAACATTCATTGCATCTTTTAAGCATTCATCTTCTAACGGAGTGAGCCTCTGCTAATGTTGAGTTTCTGGGTTTTGCTGGGTTGTATTAATGTCAGAAGGCAGTGTGCTACTTCCCTTCAGTGCGTCATAGTAACATAAGCCATTTTTTCAAGTGAAGAGGCATTGTCTGTGTGTGTCTGTAAGAATTATTTCCTTTTCTTATCTTCCCATTGTAAGTAGGAAAGAAATCCCACCTGAGGAAAACCACAGAGAAGAAACTGCCCACCAAGCAGACCATCGCGAAGCTGCAGCAGTCCGACATCTGGAAGATGGAGAACGAGTTCTATGAGTTCGCGCTGGAGCAGTTCCAGTTCATCAGAGCCCACGCCGTCCGGGAGAAGGACGGAGACCTCTACATCCTGGCCCAGAACTTTTTCTATGAAAAGATTTACCCGAAGTCGAACTGAGTGTGCGTGGCCAAAGCAGTGTTGAGCCTGAGCGCGGCTCCGCTGTCACCTCCAGCTTCCCCACCTGCTTTGCTGACACTGTGTCAGCCGCTCTCACTGGGCTGAGTTAGGGACAGACGTGAATGTCAAGAAACCAGATGCTGAATGGGAGTCAGTGTTCTAAGGAGAGTTTAAGTTTGAGGCATTGTTATTTTTGTTATTTTGTTTTCATTTTTGTGATAGTTGTGATCTCCTCCCAGTGAGGGGGATCTTACATCATCTAAAATGCACACATGCCAGTTTAGTCAGAAGGCTGAACTCTGTTTCAGAAGAGGTTCTTGATTCTCTTGCTTTTGATAGTGCATTTCTTCACCTTCTTTGGATGAAGATGACTCTGTGTGCCACTTCACCTTCTGGAGGTTTGTGTTGCACAGTTCTGCTGGAGAGTGCTAATAACTGTTTCCAGTGTCTGATTTGTTTTTGTGAATCGTGCCTCACAAAATTTATTGGAATGTTTGATCATGTTTTCTCAGAACTATTTCTGCTGTAGTTGGGTTTGCCCGTATTTATGGAGGCTTTATTTCATTTTATTTTTTGAATGATCATTAGTATTAAAGAAATCAGCTTAAAACCATGAATAATACTATAAAAAGACAAAACAGTTAAAGCAGTATTCCTGATTCCTGTCCCCAGTATCGAATATTGGGGTGGTATTTCTAAGAATGGTGACAACATTATCTGAGGCTTTCTTAATGATTTCCACATATTAATATCAAAAAAATGAGTTTAGTATTTGTTTCTCCAAGGCTTATCTGTAACCCAGTACACTGAAGTATCAGTGATTCCATATGGCGACTCCATCAGTGAGCTGTAATGTGGGTAGGATTTTCCTACTTCTGTACTTTTACCTGTAGACTATTTTTACTATGGTGCTTTATAATGTGTTTTAAAGCATTGCATTTACAAAAGAAAAAAGGAAAATGCTGTAAATATTGCATATTTTATGTATTTGGACCAAAAAGTTACAAGAAAGTAGACAGAAGTGTTTTGCACCAGTTTTATTATGTCGAGTAAAGTCATCAGACCTGCTGTTCTTGTATTTCTCCTTAACTTTACTGTCGTGATGTCACCGAGCCAATGAGCTAATGTAGCCTTTCAGTTTTGATAGAGAACATCACTCACCCCTGAGGCGGCAGTAGTGGTATTGGAAAGAGTATTAGACAGTCTGAGCATTTGATTTCCGGTTCCAGCCTGCTGTGCCCCCCTCACAGGGCTGTTGTGAGGACTGAGGTGGCATGGTGAGAGCACTTTGGAACTATCAGGTGGTGGTTGAATGGAAGTGTCTCTCTAACATAGTTTCATACTACCCATTCTTTTAACAACAAAAAGGGAAAGTCCACTTTTAAGCTTTATGAGAAAAAAAACTTTATCGTGATATAAATTTGTGTTTGATAAATCTCCTCTCAGTGTTTTATCTTCCATGTTTCAGCAACTGTTGAAATGTGAACACCTGTGAACTCTAGTGACTCAGGATCTTCAGAAGCTGAGGAGGAGGAAAAAAACCTTCTGCAAACGTGAAAGATGTTCCTGTTTTCACTTGACCTTGTCATTCACAAATGGCGGCTATTTTACACCTCTGGTTTTTAAAGTATGTTTTGTAGAGCTTAATTTCCTATTCATTCTTCACCTTCTCCCTCTTCAGATTCAGAATTTAGATTCCTCTCAGACTTTTCTAACGGAGTAATTATTTATATGTTTAGTCTAACTATTTCTGAATAGGACCTCATCAAACAAAGCGTTTTTGACAGAAGGCTTTAAAGGTTATTTATTGTGTAATAAGAGGAGCAAAGGCCACTGTGTATCAGAAAACACTTACAGAGACCAAAGGGAGGACAGTGTCACCCTGCCCCCAATATGAAAATACTAAGAGAACATAGCAGCATTTCCCCTTTCCTCCCTATCCCCACTTTCCATTGGAAGTTTCTAGGGATCTGCTAAAAACAAGTTGGCTTTTTGCCCAAAGCCGCTTCTAGGCAGGCATTTGGCTGTTGGGTAAATCTGAGGTTATTCTTGGGAGTCAAAGCAAAAATCTTTTAGGTAATTAGGGTAGCACTTAGTACACTAGCTGGCGTTCCATAAACTGGTCTTGTAAAAGACTGGAGTAAATATGTCAGGGGTCTGTCACAGCCACTCAACTCTCATTGTTGCAAAGAAGCTTCACAGACAATGTAAGACAAATGACCGTGATTATAGCCCAGTTAAACCTTAATTTACAGAACGGACAACATGCTAGATACGGACCCTGAGCTGCAGGCCCTTGCACTGTGAGGAATCGTCATGGAGACACATGTCTGTGTCTGAACCAGGTGCCCCAGTGAGTTTCTCTGCAACCCAAAGCTCTCAGATTGTGACCCAAGAACTGCTTTCTGACTCAGTTTCTCCCGTGGATCCTTCTATTTTATATATATCACTTCCAGGTGACCATATTTTCCCAATTTACCAGGTCAAAATCAGGACATTATTTCTTTTTGGAGTGAGTGGGTTCAAAGTGTCCTTTCCAAGGACTGAGAAAGGGGTAGATTTACTTCTGTTTGATTCAGTATAGTCCTAGGAGTCTGAGTCCTTAGCGTATATAACTTTATAATCAAATAAATAGAACCACAATGTGTATTTTTTAAACGTGGCAAATGTGCTTTTCCCTTTTTTTTTTTTAGCCTTTGTGTTTTTTCAGTAATTTGACCATAGAAAGATTGTTTTTATATGATAGTAAAACAAATTAACAACTTTGAATTTTGAAGATAATGTATATGTGTATATGTATCTATATATCTACGTTTATTTCCTACAAGACAAGAGGTAGCTTTGTGTTCAACTTGTACCAACTGTTTTCTTATTGCTGTGAATGGCAACTGTTGATAAATCATTGTGTTTTAAAATGTGGTGGGGAGGATATATTTTGATTTTTACCCACTTTAATCTGTAAAGTGTCACTTAAATATAACTGATAGCAACACTTGAAGTACTGCATGGGAGCTGCTTCTGTGTCCCCGTTACAGTCATACAGTCTCCACAATCCTGCTGCTGCTGGACTCCTGATTGGATTCAAATCACCCAAACCCACCAAACTCAAAGTTACAGATCTTTTCAATGCTTAGCTTTACTTTCTCTTCTGAATATTCAGCTAATGCCTATAATTTGAACTCTATTGATCATCCTCATTATATGTCCTGTTGGAAATCCCTAAAATTGTTAGCTCCATCAGGGAATTTACCAGAGTATTTTGGTGTTGTATTTGCATAGTTAGATACAAAATAGTTTGTAGATGACAATTCTCTCTTTTTTAATAAAATGAAATTTGCTAAAAATCTAAAAGCACTAGAGAGCTTAACTAAAGCCCAGTTCCCTGTATATACATAGCTGGTGTTTTAATTTATGTTGAAATTGTGCTCAGAGACTGTCTATGTAAGTTACCTTGCCGTCATCTTCAGACATTGCTGTGGCCCAGGAGCCTTTATTATGGGACTAAGCCTTCTATGAAACTTGTCTTTAGGAGGCTCAGATGCTTCTACTCCGTTGTGTATTAGTGCAGTTGCTCTTAAGTCTTGGCGTCCATGTACTCCGGGCAGAGTTGCTGTGCGTGAGGCAAACTGCACTGTGCGCAGTCAGTCTCCTGCGAGGAAAGCCACAGGTTCCCAAACGTCCTAACATCAGGAATGCAGCTTCCTTTCTGATTTCCCAGGGCAGGAATTTGAGGAACTGGGTGATCGTTTGGTCAGATTCATCCTATACTTTAAGGTGATGTGGCCTGGTGACCTTTGCAGTGCTGTTTAGGAAATAGACCCTGATGGTTACGATCTGCTAAAAATGAATTCTGGTGCTCACGTGACACGCTGCCGGGACCTATCTGCTGAGAGTGAAGTGTGTTTTAATGAAACAGACCAGGAAGATTTTAACTCTGGCTAATGAGTGCCTGCCTGCCCCCAACCTTTGGGGAAATGTTCCTCCTCTCTCCCCCTCTCCCCTCTGTTCCGTTCCCTCTCTCCTCCCCCCCTCCCTGCCCTCTCTACCCACCAGTATCATTCATGCTAGACTTTCCAACTTGAAGCTATTTTGTTGTGTCTCTTGGCAAGATAACCGCCCTTTCCTCAGCATTCTTGGGGCCTTTTGCTGTTGAAGAGTTTCAGTCCACTACCTGGAGCAAAAGCTGTCAGATCAACACTGTGAGAAGGAGGAATGTGGCTTGGCATCCTGACTTAATTTTTTTTCCCTGCTGCATTGATGCTGAGGGATAGTTTCCAAGGTGACTTGGTGTTTAGTGTCACCTGAGATCTCAGATATTGTCACCAGAAAGTCCTGCAACACCACCAGTCTGCAGTGCTTGCCTAGCCTAATCTTTGAACTTTGTATGTGTATTGACTTCCATTGCCTTTTGCATTTATTAGTCATTGGTGTTGACATGTCAATAGGAAATTTATAAGGTGTACTTAGGTATACAGGTAACAAGAGGCAAAAGTGAAATGGGACCAGCTGTTCAGATAAGAGGAAATGGGAGGGTGGATCTGGTCAGCACTTTCAGAACCTTGTCTTCAGAGCGTGACATGGCCTTCATATCTTAAAACAGCAGCAGTACCACCACAAGAGGCCCTCACAAGTTCAGGCATTTGTTTTTTGTTGTTGTTGTTGTTTTTGAAGATTTATTAGTTTTAATTGCAGCACTTGGGAGTTCGAAGCTATCCTGGTTGACAGAGAAAGTTCCAGGACAGCCAGGACTCCATAGTAAGATCCTGTCTTGAAAAAGTCAAAACCAAAAACTAAAATAAAGATTTATTAATTGTGTCTAGTATGGTGGTGCATGACTTTAATTCCCTGTGATTCCAGCACTTGGGAAGCAGAGGCAGGTGGAGCTCTGTGAATTTAAGGCCACCCTGGTCTACATAGAGAGTTTCAGAACAACTAGGGCTACATAGTAAGACTTTTTTTTTTAATGTATGGATATTTTGCCTGAATGTATTATGTGCACCATGTGCATGTCTGGTGTCCACAAAGGCCAGAAAAGGATATCAGGTCCCCTGGAACTGGTGTTAAGGATGGTACTGAGCCACCATGTGAGTGCTGGGAATTGAACCAGTGTCCTCTGCAAGAACAAGTGCATTTAATCCCTAAGCCATCTCTCAGGACTGATACCTTGCCATTAAATAAAAAATAATAAGATTTCTTTATTTTCTTCTCTCTCTCTCTCTCTCTCTCTCTCTCTCTCTCTCTCTCTCTC